>CBVK0100894552.1:0-17209 GCA_900067695.1 Picea abies | reverse complement strand
GATATTTAATGTGATCAAAATACCATTCCAAGAGGTGAATCCGCAAATATACCCTTAACAAAGTAGGACTTCGGATAGAGTAGACATTACTTAGCTGTAGTACTACAAGCTGTGAGTCAAGTCGCACAACCAAATGATGAATTCCGAGAGAGATAGCATCAACCAATAATTCAATGACGGCACTATACTCTGCGATATTGTTGGTTTCTCAGCCAAGACATACACCTCGTAAAGATATAAGCTCGTTTGTTGGGGCATAGATTTCCCATGTAGCTGAAGCTAAGTTTTGAGTACTACGACTAGCACCATCAGTGAAGCCAATATAAGGTAGCGAATACTCCAACATCTGGCAATCAAACACAACGTCACGCAAGGGCAGAGACCAGATAACGTCAAAAGCAAACTAAAGAAACACACACAAAGTATGATACATAAAATACATGTACTTTTACACAAATAACTTATGCATAGTACTTCTTCAAGTACAATCCATTCCTGGGTTCACTCAAAGGTATACCATCGTAATCAACCAGCTCATATGCTCCTTTTTCCAAAACTTTGTGAAAAATGTAAGGACCATGCCACATTGGTTCAAATTTCCCAGCTCCTAAGATATCTTTATCTTGTTCATACAAAAGAACAAGATCACCTTCATAGAGAACACGAGGCTTGACATGCTTGTCATACTGTGCCTTGACGCGTTTCTTTTGGGCTTTTATTACTAGAGTGGCATCACGTCGGGTCTCATCTAATCACATTAGATACAAGAGATGTTCCTCTTCAGCAGAAGTATTGGATAAGAGTTCTACAACTAGCTTCAAAGAAGGTATCTCACATTCTATTGGCAGAATGGCTTCCATGCCATAGACTAATCGAAAGGGCGTAAACCCCATAGAAGATTTAACAGATGTCCGATATGCCCACAATGCCGAAAACAACATCGTGTGCCAATTGGTTTTATGAGTTCCTATCATCCGTTGAATCATAGTTATAAGAACCTTATTGATTTCTTCGACCTGGCCATTAGCTTGCGGATAACAGGGTGTTGAGCTATCATGATGAAGACCCAAATTTTTCGTAAGTTCAGACATCATAAAATTCCTAAAATGACTACCGTGATCGGTAACAATATCCTGAGGAACACCAAAACGAGCTATGACATCGTTGAAAAGAAATAACGCTGCAGTCTTTCCAGTATTATCGAATGTTGGCATCGCCTCGGCCCATTTTGTAAAATAATCAACAACTACAATGATGTAACCATGCCCCCCAGCCGAGTGAGGGTGACATGTCATGAAATCAATGCCCCATTTTGCAAAAGGACCAAATGAGACCACAAGATGAAGTGGAGCAGGATGTGACCGAATTTTTTGATTGTAGGTCTGGTAGGCATGGAACTTCTGAACAGCAGTAATGCAGTCATTGAACAAGGAAGGCCAAAAATATCCTACACATAAGATCTTCTAGGCAGTAGCATACCCAGACATATGACCACCACATGCTCTAGAATGGCAGTCATTCAAGGTTTTCTCGGCTTCATCAAAAGTCAAACAACGTCGAAACATAGAGTCAATTCCTCGATGGTAAAGAGTATCTCCAAGGATAATGTACTGGTGAGCTTGATAATGGACATGACGTCGTTCGTTACTAGACAAATCAGGCCGAAAAGTCTGGGTCTGGAGATATATAATGATATCTCCATACCAAATATTGTCAGTGCTGATAAGGAAAAGTGATTCATCAGGTAAGGAATCTACTGCTACATTTTTCGTG
Source organism: Picea abies (assembly GCA_900067695.1). Lineage (NCBI taxonomy): Eukaryota > Viridiplantae > Streptophyta > Pinopsida > Pinales > Pinaceae > Picea > Picea abies. The sequence goes on along the minus strand of CBVK0100894552.1, from coordinate 15,436 downwards.
GCTGAGTGGGGAAAATCGCAGATTAACTCAGCAAAAACTAAGGATTTCTTCGACATGGCGCGATCGAATTCCAAGTCGAACTCCTGGAGTATGACAATCCATTTGGAGTACTTGCCCCCTAGCAATTGACGTGTCAAAATATGTTGCATAGGGTTACAATGTGAAATCACTGTAGTTTTCCTGGAGAGAATATAATGCCGAAAGCATTGAACGGCCTGAACGACAGCCAAAGCCAGTTTATCTACATGTTGATACTTGATTTCGGTTGATGTAAAACTGTGACTCAAGTAATAAACAACATGTTCATCATGTGCATCATCCTCTTGAATGAGAACCATGCCGATGGTATACTCTGAGGCATCAAGATAAAGAAAGTAATCACGACTATAATCAGGAGGGAAGAGAAGGGGAGCTTTCGTGAGGGACAACTTCAAAGCTTCAAATGCATTGTTGGCAGCAGTATCCCAGACAAACTCTGAACCTTTCTTCAGTAGCTGTGTAAAACCACGAGTAATATCGATGTACTTAGGAATGAAACGATGAAGAAAGTTTTCTTTCCCCTGCAAACTTTGTAACTGACGCAGTGTGGAAGGAGGAGGAAGATTGAGAATCACCTCAACCTTAATAGGATCTACTTGGATCCCTTGATGTGAAACAATGAAACCGAGAAGACGACCATATTCTACACAAAAAACACATTTATGAGGATTTAAACGAATACGATAGAACCGACAACGAACGAAAATTACTCGGAGATGAGTGGGGTGATTGACTCAGCATAAAGAATGAGCTGGCAAATCGTCCAAATAAGGTTGAATGATATGCTTTATATCGTGAAACACATAAGACATAGCACGTTGAAACATTGCACCTGCGTTCTTAAGACCGAAGGGAAGTTTCCTATAGGAAAAATTACCCCAAGGACAAATAAAAGTAGTTTTATGTTGGTCCTTAGAAGCGATGTTAATTTGATTATAGCCAGAGAATCCATCCATGAGAGAAAAGATTTCACTGCCGGCACAGTCATCAACGATCTGGTCGACGAAAGGGGTTGGAAAGTTTTCCTTTGGACAGGATTTGTTAATATCTCGATAATCAACGCAAACACATATACTACCACCTTTCTTATCAATTGGTACAGGGTTGGAAACCCATTCTGTTAGAGCCACGGGATAAATAAAATCGTCTTTGAGAAGTTTTTCAACTTTGAGTTTGATAGCTGTCGCTTTACGTGGATGAACTGAATGAAGGCGCTGCCAGACTGGTTTAGCTTCGGGGTACGTATTTATCTCGTGCACAACAATGGCAGGGTCGATACTGGGCATCTCTTCGTAACTCCAAGCGAAGATGTCACAAAATTCTTTAAACAGAGATGTATAAGTGATGATTTCATCCGGAGAACACGAAGCTCCAATGTGAACATTTTCAACTATCCCAGGTTTAACTGATATGTCAATCGAAATCATGGGATAAATATTACTGAGGTTCCCTTCGGCAAACAAATCACGTGTAGATCCGGGAACAGTCGATATGACAATGGTCGACGGAGTCGAAATTCGTTGGTAGTTCTTGAGAGTATGTTGTTCTAGAAACAGTATGGAACGATGATGCCCATTGTCCCAAGGGGTTTCCTCCATGACGGACATGATCATCTCGTCAGTGGGAAAGATGACACAAAAAGGATCAGGATACAACTGATCAAGAGAAATAGTCGAAGGTGTTGCCGATTGAATGGCTTGATAAGCAGACTCAACCGGACTTAATGGCATGACGTCACCGAAACGAGTATGATCTCCTGGATCAGGGACTATCCAAGGGTTAGAAGACACAGGAAGCTCATGAGGTACAACAGAGATCATATTAATAGAAGCAACTGATGGGCGTGGAATATCGGGTGGAGGTGGTATGGGGAAAGTGCCCATTAACGAAGAGTCCTTTAAAAGGCCGACACCGACATTCTCGTAACCCGGAGGGGTTTTGGCTATGAACGACATGTTGCCAGTATGAGTATCAAAATTAAAGAAGGGAAGTTGATCAACCGTAACAACTTTTTCCTGATGAGGAAATCGTACCACATGGAAAAGCGTTGACACAACAATAGACATAGAATCTATCCAGCTACAACCAAGTAGAAGGTTATAATCTAGGGGAGCATCATAAACTTCCACTTCAACTTGGACTGTCTTACCTTCCAAAGTAACAGGCAACGATGGAAGAACACCATAAGGCTTAAAACCCGAGACATTAAAGGCTTTCAAAGTATTTTTTGATTCATTTAACAGAGGAGAGCCGATGGCTTTCCAACAAGCTAAAGACAATACACACGTAGAGGCACCCACATCGATTACAGTTCGACAAATATTCTTGTCGACGACAACAACTTGTATCTAAAACGCAAGCTGAGGGGGTAACCTTGGAATATGATCTTCCAAGTCAAAGACTATTAAATTCGTATCTGTAGGATCAATTCCACCTATAGCTTTCAAAAGAGCCCTTCGTTGTGTAGGACAAGACTAAAGGACTTTAAGGGAAGACATCGTTGAAGGTGCTTGGGCCAGATCTTCGACAATGCTATAGTTCTGGGCCGCACGAGCATGAGGATTGAAGGTTGATTTCTTAACGACACCTTTCGGGGGTGGTCGCAGAACTGTATCAAGGCTTGGTCCTTCAAGATGAAGAGGACCGTTCGTAGGTGGAGTCAGTGGAGAGGGTTGAACCAGAGTAGGAGGTAAATCGTCAACCTTCTCCTTAGATGGAGTATAGTCTTCGGCTCTAGTCATGAGTGCAACATTATTTTTCGTAGAATCACCGGTACACATCAAAACATATGATGTCATAGAAGTAGAAGGTTGGTCATGAATGACCAACAAGGCCTGTTTCTGAGACGGGAAGGGTTGGGACAAGACTGTCGGCGTAGATGGTTTCGACGTTCCTTGAAGGAACTTAGTAACTTCGGCACGTCGAGGACAATCCTTCGTGTAGTGATCGTCACCATAGATAAGGCAAGGGTAGCGTGGCTTGCGCTTATCCCGATCTTCAACAGGAGGGGTTTTAGTTTGCTCATTTTGATTATTATTTTTACTCTCCTTATTCTTACCTCTTCCTTTCTTTGATTTATTTTTATCGGTCGGGGTAGATTGAACAACTTTCACCTCAAAAGTTTTACTGGTGGAAGCGGTAGGAGAGGGAGCATTTTGAACATTAGAAGAATTAGATTTAGGGGTTGTAGTTGAAACGGAATGTGAGTGGGTATGAGCAGTACCAATCGCACCATCAACTGCATGGGAGGTAGTTGGAGAAGTTGAAGCACTGGAAGTACCAGGACGAGGTAGTTCAGGTAGTAAATCGTAAAGTGTTCCCATTTGCGAATAAATGAGATCAAGATATTGAGCATGACTTATAGCCTGCTCTTCTGTAACAACACCACCCATAGCAATGTATTTACCAATTTCGTTCATGAAGGATTTCGTAAACCATTCTACCAATAACTGATCCGGGAGTTCAAGTTTAATAAGACATTGTCTCCTTCACCACTCATGGATATGATCTGATATATGAGTGCCTTTAGTTTGTTTGAAAGAATTCAAGATCTCAGTCCCAGTATCGTAACGGATCGGTAACTGGTAATGTGTAAGAAAATACATAGCTAGGGTGTTCAAATCAGAAAAGAAACCTCATGGCAATTCAATATACCACTTCACAGCTGAACCGGTAAGGGTTCGTTGAAAAAGACATAGACGAATGGAGTCATCCATCAGTGAGTTGGACGAACACCATAAATGAAAATTCATGACATGATTATTTGGGTCCTCTCCCACCTTGCCATCGAATTTTGGAATATCCAATGGAAGCTTAGCAGGAATAGCAGGCCATTGGGGAGAGTGACGAATAGGATCATTTAGAATCCTAGACAAATCTAGCAAATCCAAGGTAGCAAGAAAAGGTAACTATTGTTTTACTTGTGGGTACTGATGGCTTTGGGGTGGAAGCCCTGTCGGCAAACCAGTAGGACCATAAGCAGTTTTCCCGTAGAGGGAAGACCTGGGCTGAGTCGATGGTGGACGGATAGGATGGTAGCCCCAGGGATTGTAACCTTGAGTTTGAGTAGGAACCTGGGGTTGAGTAGTTTGACCCTGACCCCAAATAGGATTAGGTACACCTGGATAAGGTTGGCCGATAGTAGGGGCAGGTTGTTTCCCCCCAGCATTTTGAGGAAAGTTTTGTAGAAGCTGATTCCAATACTAGGCCAATTTAAGAGGTATATTTTGTCCAAAAGGTGAAGTTGGTCCCCCTACCGTAGATATAGTTCCACCCGAAAGTTGTGTGCCAACCATAGGTTGCGTAGTAACTGTGTTGTGTCTGAGAAAAGGAAAAGGAACCGTACCAACCTGTCCACCAACGGGAATCTGCGGGTTTTGTGCAACAGTCGGAATAGTGCCACTAGGATTAGGATTACCAGAAGGAAACTGAGGGATCATCGGAATAAAACCGGGAATAGGACGCCCAAGAAAGGGAGGAACACTTGGAGAACCAGCTGGGGTTTGCGGAGGTGTTGGATTAGGAGCATTCAACAAAGCATTGAAAGCATGGTAACCGAGTGACAATGTCGGGATGAAATCAGGTATTCTCTGGGTATTGATAGGAGCAAGAGTAGCTGCAGTAATCTCGATTTGGATACTCGTAGTATTAGCGAGATGGGCCATCTCGGGAGGGAGAACAAAGCGATAAGTGGTAGTCTCTGGTGTAGTTTCTATATCAAAAGACACTGGAGGGTTGATTTCGTAGACAGGGGGTGATTCAGTACCGAAAAGGACTCATTGGAAATCCCCCAGCCAAAAAGGATCTTGGCCTACTACACCAGGAGAAGGCCCAACAGTTGATTCAAAAGACGTAACAATGGCTTCGTTAGAAGAATTTAATCGCACAGCAGGTCGTTCACCATGGCGAATGCGATAGTCCTCTCTAGTATTGGTGATTCGAAAATCTTCTAGAGAGTCAGTTCGGTCTACCTGTGGAGGTGGTGTAGTGACAGCTGGAACATCACTTGTTTCCTCGTGTGGTGGAGTAACCACCGGGACTTTAGTCTGATGGGGAGAACCCTCAGGTGTACTGGTAGGCGAGGGTTGAGTATCGTCAAGATGTTCTGGAGATAAACCTTGCATTCTACGTGAATGCCATGGGGGAGCAATTGTAAACAAATGACAAGCTCCGCAAAGAAATTCCTATGGTCAACTTCGAGAAACAAATATCACATGCTAGTAAACAAAATCTAGGAAGAGATCACCAAGCAAACAATACCTTCTAATTTCGAGGCCACTAGTTGGTGATGAAATCCAACGTCGCAACAATGAGACGAGAAGGGGCGGGGCTAGGGTGGAAAAGTTACGCTGACGACCTACTTAACGGACTTACACCCTGGTGCAAGCTCCCACACATAATCATGGGTATACCCTCCAAGGAGCCCGAGTGAGTCTGGCCAACGTCAATTCCAGGTACCGTGAAGACTTTCCCCTTGACAGTCACCTTGGGTAAGAACCTAGAGAGATAGGCCACTAAGGTCACCACAAATAGCAATAAAGCCTGGGGGAACATTCATCAGTCTGATCCACACACAAAGGTAGGGTATCTAGCCCGAAATCAACTCAAAAGGCTCCCACTCATCATTGTGGGTATACCTCGGAGTGATCCCCATAATACATGCAATCTCTACACCGATGTCAACAAAGCAGGGTTAGTAACTCTGCCAACACCAATGCGACCTAGTGCTTGACCCTTGTGTTAGAAGGGCTTCCCAAGACAATATGTTGCAAATGGAATTTAACACTCCCTAACTCAAGATGCTATTGTGTGTTTTCAGCTTTTGGAGAGTGTATCTCTCTTCCTACTCCAAAGCACTAGCCTAGCTAAATGTTGGTGTATAAGAGCCCTAGAAAAGAGTTACTAGATAGATTTTAAGATTACGCAATGTTTTTAAAAGCTGTTGTTTACTCAAAGGTTACGGAAGTGAAACTCGTGTTGTATGACTCTGACCCAAATAATGCAAGGATGATGATGAAAAATAACACTTTTCATTCCATGAATCCTATTTATGGGAGAGAGAGACAAAATTTTCCAAATCAACTCTGTACTACAATGCAATGCACAACTTCCTTCAGATGTCAATGCAAACAATCATTTATCAAATGACAATCTCTATGTGTCTATTTCAAATACTTCAACAAACTCTAAAATTTGATTTTTCAATGTTTTCTAAAAGACAAAAAACAATGTTTTTGAAAGAAAAGATTATTGTTCACTTTCCAAAAAGAATTCTCACTATATCAATGAGAAAGCATAAAAATCAAATCATAAAGAAACAATCAATAACAACTCGATCAACTCTTTCAATGAAAGCAAAAACAAGGAGCAAACCAATGAGTCTTATCAATGCAAATGAAAATGTTCTTTCAAACCAATAAGAAAATGAGAAAAACCAAAAACTTAACTCTCAACCAATCACTAGTTCTCAACCAATCAGACACACTCATCTCTTGAAGTCAAAGAGAATGAAATTGCCAATAAGAGTCAAGAAATGAAAGCCAAGCTACAAAGGACAAGAAAAAACCTTGAAACCCTAAAACAGTTCAAGCATGCAAACTAAAGCAAAAGATATATCAATCAGAAGTCCAAGAAGCCAATAAGATGTATTTCAACTGATCTGGGTAGTCAAAGAGATAAAAACTCAATTTCAAAATTTTTGAAAAGACTGTTCGCAGGCAAGGAATGTAACACAGTGCGAGAAGCTATGATTCTCGCAGGCAACCTTTGAGCAAGGTGCGAACACCTCGCACTGAACCCTATGAGCAGGGTGCAAACCTGACCAATTCTCGCAGGCTGCAGTTAAACATAGTGTGAGAACTCCTGAAGATGACAAAAATTTTGAAAATGAAAGCAAAATTGACAAAGGCTTCTAGACCCAGGAGGTCTCTCAGGATATCCTGAGGACCCAGAGACTGACAAGACAAGAGAAAAATGAAACTGGAGAAAATGGCCACAAAAAATACAAAAAGCCACCAAAAAAATGGGATTGTCCCTAGCGGAGTCGCCAATTTTGTTTTAGGATTAATCTGTAAGTGCGGACACAAACCAATCTCCCTATATCCACCTAGATCTAGAACAAAACAGGACAGAATAATACTCTTTCCCTAGATTTAGACTATTGAATGAACTAGGAGGCAGGAATCATGAACGTACCTTATGATCGCTTCCTTGGGTCTCTGTTCTATGAGCTTCACTCTAAAGCTCTTGTGCTACCAAGACCAGGACAACTCAAACCAATTGAAGTGAAAACAACTCAATATATTCAACAATTAATCCATACATATGATGAAGGAGTTATGTAATAAAGTGACATTATCTTTATGGGAAAGGGACATATTACTGTATTAAATTGATAGAAAGAAAGACTTACAACCTGAGCCTTGATGTTGCAAACCTCCTTTCGATGGCTCCTAGCTCTGACACACACACTTGCTCATGCATGAAGAAGATCAACCACTTTTGATAACCTTGCTGGTGTCTCTAGCTGTTGTAGCAACAATCCTTCATACAATCTTACACTAATTCTCCAATAAATCTCTTGCTAGTTTGTTGCTTAACCTTTTCCATGAACATTCCCCTCAATTTATAAGAGAGAATGGATTAGTTACTTGGATAGGAATGATCCCAAGATATCAGGAAAGCCAATACTTAGACAACCATTCGAATGCCATCTCACCCTTCTAGAAGATTCCCTTCTAGAAGGTTCGAGAATCTATCTTTTTCCCTTCTTTAGAAGATGTTCACACCCTAGCAGTTAGGTACAGTGCGAACCTTTTGCACCTTGCCTTAAGGCAGCCTGCGAGAATCATTCATTCTCGCAGGCAAATATATTGACAGGGTGCGAACCTCCCTTAAAAATATGATTTCTGGAAAGAGACAAAGGTAACTTTTCTCAGGAAAGAGTTCTAATGAGGAGCCCGAGTTCATCATAATAATTACGTCATCATGATGACCAAATTTATGGATAACAGGCTTTTCCCTTGAACCCCCTCTTGCCCCCAGCCAGGGGGATAGCCCCCCTGGACCCTGCAGAGGGGGTACCCCCCTCTGCACTCCCCCATTCTAGGGTGTAAATACTTCATGGGGAATAAACATGGCTGAAAATAAAATACCTATAAATAAGGAAGATAATCAGGCTCCACAACCAACAATTGTATCGAAAACTTTGTGTGCAATAGGCCCCCAACAATAACCTATGGCTCATCTTGAGCCACTTAGGCTTGTTTTGCACTCATCCATGCTTTGATGAGCTTTTGGGATGCGTCTTTAGCTGCCACAACTTCATTTATTATTGTAGATAATGTTTCCACAATTTCTTCGACACCCTGGGCAATCAAGGGTGTAAGATTTTCTTTTGTTTCATGTATTGCATGTTTCACCTTTACCTACGCAGTGGCCAATTATCCTATCACCCTCAATGCTTCTTATGGAAATAGTCCTAATCTCTACTAAAGGATCCTTATTGATCTCACATCCTTTAAACTTCCATGTATGACTCCCTATGTGCCAAAATGGTTATCATTCGTTCAACCGATGGAAGGATGTTATGATTCTTGAATATCTCTACCCGTTTTCCTGGGTATCCCTTAATTTTTCTTCCATGGCCTTAATCTCTGGATCCTATATCATGGCTTTCCATATTTTTGGGCTATCCTCCCAGTATTTTGTGCATTATTCCTTTACTTCTTTCATGTTTGCTACGACTATCAGTGTTGTTCTCTCTCTTCCGGCTCTTTCCTCCGGTGGTGTTCTTGATGTACTATGGAACTAGAGGTCCTTGGTTCTCATATGGAAGCCTTTGATGACTTCACCAATTTTCAAGCGTGCTCCTCCATAGTAGCCTCTACTACTATTGGAAATTATGGGATATCCTTGTACAACTTCTAGATGACCACTTGTGTCCTCTGCACCATTATGTTGGCTTCATCCTTTTCCTTCACTTCTTTCGTGACCCTTTTCTCAACCTCATTCCTTTCGTTTATTGCTTCTTCAACTTCTCCTTTAACTTCACTCTATTGTTGTAGTGTAGTGTCATACTATTTCTATAATTTCATCCTTTCATCCATCATCTTGGTCATTTCCCAGTTTGCTTCATCTTCCCAGAGCCTAATCTCGTGCAAAATATCTGTATCAACATCCGTGAAACCAATATGTTTAAGTTTTTGGATTACTGAGAGGGGGGGTGAATCAGTAATAGAGCAATTTAATCCTTTTTAACCATATAATCCAAGTGTTATATCAATGAAGCATTATAATTCAATAACTGTAGAGTAAATAAGAAATGAACAAATGAACAAATATACACATACACCATACACCAGTGTTTTACATGGAAACCCAAATCGGGATAAAACCACAAAATGTTTTTTCTTATATGTCTTGAAGAATTACATTAATTGGAAGCACCAACTTCCTTTGTTTTCCATATGCAACTAGAAGGAGGCTCCAACCCCTTAGTTTCTCAGGCTACAACCTGAGGGAAGCCCCAACTCCCCAATTCTCTAGCTACAACTAGAAGGAGGATACAACCCCCTATGTTCTCTAGATACAACCAGAAGGTGGCTACAACCATGTGTCCTTTCCCCATCCTGCCACCCTGAAGTCGAAGTAGGATGATGGAACCATTGTTAACCTGTCACTGTGAGATATACCACTGTAAACCTATACCAATAAATATGAACCATGCATCTGTTAGAATATGAAATATTGTGCTCATTTTACCATTAACAATACCCTTGTCACCCAACCATAGGCCGAATCCACCCTCTGAGCATCTTGACCTTGACAGAGAAGAATACTAGTAGCAATAAATATCCAAGAAAGGCTAATGCACCAAGAAAGAATAGAAACCAAGATGATCAGATAGTCCCACCCAGAAACTTGCGCACAAAACTGCCAACTACAGTGCACATAAAATACTCTCTACAATTATGAGAAGTGTGAATAATGAGAACTGATGCCCTATATTTATAGTGGTTTGGAAAAATTAATGGAGTTGACTTCTCCTTCTGGGTACTAATTAATTCACATTAATTATATTTCTGCAGTCGACATCTCGTCTAGGGTTTCCTTTACTTCTTTTCTTCCTTCTGGAATATTCTAATCTCGTCATAGGTCACAATAGAGGTTCATACCTCTCAAAGCTACCATAATATCAACACTCCCTCCTAGCTAGGGAGGTATGGTCTTGAGCACAAACAGACCATTCAACTGGTAGTATCATGAGCACCACCAATATTATCCAACTGGATAATCTCCTATGACAACTGGTACAATATCAATTGATAGAACACACCCGTGTTTATCCATGGTAGTATGCAACTACTCAAATGGTGACACATAGTCACAAACAGTGGAACAAATCCACCACAATAGTATATCTCTACTGCCTAGAGAAAAGTAGTCTCCATAACAATCATCTGATGCCAACCTACACATAAACATATTATTAAAATAAACTGAATCATTTGGGCCAATATTTCACTCACGTCTGTGAGATATGAAAGGATATCTTCCCTCAGAGTAGAACAATGATATATCTAGACTATTCTTCTTAAAAAAGGAAGAATAATTGTCATGTCTTCTGAACCTACACCATTCCCCACCCTGGGCCATTCTTCCTACACTAATCAAAGTGCACCCTAAAGAGAATGTATAAACCCTAAGGAATGCCTGTCCCTGATTGTTGAGCCTGGACCATTCCCCACCCTAGGTCATTCCTCCTACACTAATCAAAGTGCACCCTGGAGAGAATGTATAAACCCTAAGGAATGACTATCCAAACCATTTCCTCTGTTAACCACAAGAGGAAAAGACTGTCCTGCATCAACCTCCAAAAAAACCCATTCCTCATGTTAACCACAATGAGAAATCATTTTTTGGTGAGGCGGGCTAGTCTTCTTGATTAACCCTCAAGAAGAGAGACTTCCCTAGAACACACCCCATGTTAACCATAATGGAAAGTCGCTATCTATGATACATCATCAATCTGGCCCATTTCCCATGTTAACCACAATGGGAAATTGTTGTCTGTCAGAAATCTCTATCCACTTTCCAAACAGGAAAGAATCTGTCCAATCTGGACTATTTTTCAATGACAAAGATAAATGTTTCAATTATATTTTTCAACAATATTTTCATGCTCCCTCCTAACCTGGAGAGTCTTCCCTTTCATCTAAGGGAGTTATTTCCACAATCCCCATCTTCTCTCAGAAATATGCAAACTTTATTCTGGATAGAGCTTTTGTCAGAATGTTTGTTGTCTGGTCGTCAGTGGGGATATACTCGAGATTTACCTCTCCTTATTGGACTTTATATTGAATAAATTAGTATTTGATATCAATGTGTTTCGGCCTTTCATGAAACACGGGTTGTTCTGATAATCTTATACAACTCTGATTATCACAATATATTATGGTCGATTCTGGAATCTAATCAAATAAATCAGAGATTAACTTCCTTAACCATATTGCTTCAGTGCATGCTTCACATGCTTCCATATACTCTGATTCTTCTATGATGAGTGAGATAGACTTCGGTTTCCGGCTGCCCCCATATATCATAGCGGAGCCCAAGCTGAAACACATACCTGAAGTACTCTTTTTGTCTTCTGCACTTCCTGCCCAATTTGATTCTATGAATCCATGAAGTTTTATATTGTTGGATGTGGTATATCTCAAACCATAGTTTATTGTTCCACGAATATATATTAATACATGCTTTGCAGCTATCCAATGCTCATGTCTTGGTTCCACCTGGAACTGGCTTAGTGTATTCATGGCAAAGAAAATGTCTGGTCGAGTATTTACCAAATACATCAATGACCCAATTAGTTGTCTATATAGAGATGGATCTACTGGATCAGAATCTGGAACTTTCACTTTCCTTATATCTGCATTCATAGGAGTGTCCATGGATTTACAAGCTATCATTCCAAATTTATGAAGGATCTTTATTGCATACTTTCCTTGTCCAAGGAATACTTCACCATGCTTCTTCCATACCTCTAGTCCCAAGTAATAATGCATGAGACCTAGATATTTCATATCAAATTCAAAATCTAATTCCTTCTTGCACTGGATAATGAGAGACTCTTCACCTGTTATGAATAGATCGTCAACATATAGTAGTAGGATTACATGTGCATTGTCTATGACTTTATAGTAAAGTTTTGGATCTGCATGACTCTTGGAGAAATCAAGTCTCATTAGATAGTTGTCCATTCTGGAATACCAAGCCCTTGGAGTTTACTTGAGTCCATATAGATATTTCTTCAATATGAAAACATGATTGTGTCTGGAATGCACCTCAAACCCTTGAGGTTGTTCAATATATACTTCTTCTTCAATAGCTCCATTGAGGAATGTTGTCTTTACATCCATCTAATGTAAGTTCCATTCCATGGACGCAACAAGAGATATCATAGCTCTGATGGAAGTATATCTAGCCACCAGAGAAAATCTTTCATCATAATCTTCTCCCTCCTTCTGCGAGAAACCTCTAGCTACGAATCTTGCCTTGTATTTATCCACACTTCCGTCTGCTACATGTTTGATCTTGTACACCCATTTTGAAGCTACCATTGGTTTTTCTTTAGGTCTTGGTACGATTTCCCATACCTCATTTTTCATAATGGATTGATGTTCTTCCATCATAGCTTCTTTCCATTGGTCCTTTTGAACTGCTTCTTCAAATGTGGTGGGTTCTTCATCTAGAAGCTTTTTCATGTATGTTGCATAACTTGAGAATATTTTAGGTCTTTTACTCTTTATGAATGTTCCTTCTGGAACTTTGAGTCTTTCTGCATCTTTTAAGGTATCTTCAAGCCAAGCTGGTCTCTTCTTGGTCTTACGTATGATATCTAAATAAATTTTTTCACATGGATCCATAAGATGATCAGGTAGTTCCTTTTCATCATTTACATTTTCTGTGCTTTCTTCGTCAAGTTCTTCAATCTCTTCTTCTTCTATATTTTCTTTGATGGATTTCCTGAAGGCCATCCTTTCATTGAACGTTACATCTCTACTGTCCTTGATCTTGTGTTGTTCTGGAATATATAATCTTTAAGCCTTGGATGAATCACTATATCCCACCAATATCCCTTTCTTTCCTAAAGGTTCTAGTTTATTCCTCTTGTCCTTAGGAATGTGGGAGTAAACAGGACATCCAAATATTCTTAGATTTTCCACATTAGGTTTCTTACATAAGAAATCTTCTTCTGGTGTCATGTTCTTCAATATACAATGAGGACTTATGTTCTGCACATATATTTCTGTCATTACTGCTTCTCCCCATAAGAACATGGATAGACCTTGATCATTTAGTAAGGCTTTTATGGTTTCTTCAATGGATCTATTCTTTCTTTCTGCTACACCATTTTGTTGAGGATTATGAGGAATAATTAGCTTCCTCCTGATTCCTGCCGATTTGCAGAATGCAACTAATTCCTTTGATGCGTATTCTCTACCATTATCAGTTCTTAGCCTCCTGATCTTCTTATTTGTGAGGTTTTCTATTTCTTCTTTGAACTCTTGAAACTTGTTGAATACTTCATCTTTTTTCTTCAGTAGGTATAGCCAAGTATTTCTTGAATAGTCATCTATGAAGATTATGTAGTAAGAAGATCCTCTTAGAGATTTTACTGACATTGGACCACGAGCATCTGACTTTATTAGATCTAGAATATCCTTAGATATGTTATTGCTGCTTGGGAATGGTTTCTTGATATTCTTCCCAAGGGCACATCCTTTGCATATTCCTTCGTGTGTAGACTACAACTCTGGTATTCCTTCAACCATTCTTTTGAGAAAGGGTAATGCTTGATAATTAATATGATCGTACCTTCTATGCCAAATTTCATTAGGGTTGACTTCATCATGTACAAGAGCTTCTTCATTTTGTTCTAGTACTCTATACAAAGTTCCTTCAGGACAACCATAGCATTCTCTATGCTGGAGTCTGTATGCCATGATAACACTTTTCCATCCACAAAAGCTATTTTGTTTCCCTTGTCTTCTAGGTAATATACTGATACAAGATTCTTTTATACACTAGGTACATATAAAACATTTCTTAAGTGAACATAATTACCTGTTTTCATTTTGATGGAGGCTTGTCCAAATCCTTCCATAGGGTAAGTGGTTTTTCCTCCAAGCTCTACCATGTATGAGGTCTTCTTCTCATTTATATTTAAGAGTCTATCTTGATCTCCTGTCATGTGCCTTGAATATTCGCTATTGATTATCCACATTTCATCTTCAATCGTTCCAGTAAGTGTTGAGTAGTGTAAAAGACTGATTGTTTCATACATGTCTTCGGTTGACTGGTAACTGGTCATGCCTTGATCCAAAACTTCAACTTCATCATTTTTATATTATGAGATAGCCAAAAGGTGTGCTGAGTTAGGGTGCATCTGAATATATTCTTTTTGAGTGAGATGCTCTATCGCAAGGTGTTGGATCTGAGGTTAGTGTTTCTGCAACTACTTCTGCTAGTAACCCTAGCGACAACGTCTTTGGAAGTTGCTCCTGCTAGTAACCCTAGTGGAATATCCTCAGTGATATAAATACCCTAGCGGATATGCTTCCTTCCAGTGTTTAGACTAAATGAAGGAGGTGTGGGTCCATAACCTATTAGAATATGAAAGATTGTGCTCATTTTACCATTGACAATACCCTTGTCACCCAACCATAGGCCGAAGCCACCCTCCGAGCACCTTGACCATGTTAGAGAAGAATATTGGTAGAAATCAATAGCCAAGCAAGGCTAATGCACCAAGAAAGAATAGAAACCAAGCTCATCAGATAGTCCCACCCAAAAACTGGCACAACATCTTCCCCAGAAACTTGCAAACAAAACTGCCAACTGCACTGCACAAAAACTGCTCTCTACAATTCTGAGGAGTGTGAATAATGAGAACTGGCACCCTATATTTATAGTGGTCCAGCAGACTTATTGGGGCCGACTTCTCCTTATGGGTACTAATTAATTCACATTAATTATATTTCTGCCGCCGACATCTCGTCTAGGGTTTCCTTTACTTCTTTGCTTCCTTCTGGAATATTATAATATCATCATAGGTTGCAATAAAGGTTCAGACCTTCCGAAGCTACCATAATATCAACAACATCAACCATGCATCAACCTGTACCTCATCCTGTAATCAACCTGTACCATAAATAAGTGCATCAACCATGCACCAACCTGTACCAAATAACCTGTAATCAACCTGTACCATAAACAAGTGCATCCAACCATGTACCAAGTATGTACTAGTCATATGTCAACTACTCATCAATATGTACCAACGCCATCAACTATACACCTAATGTATGTGTCAACTCATCAACTACTTGTC
>CBVK0100894549.1:0-10915 GCA_900067695.1 Picea abies | reverse complement strand
CTCTTCCGATCTCACTTCTTAAACGCAATGATTTTGTAGACTCAAGCTCACCACTGGTCAACAAACCTGTAGTGAGTGAGTGCAAATCAGTACCCCGTGTGCCTTACAGTGCATTGTTGCCTAAACCCCTACCCGATTCTCCTATTGGCCTACCCATTTCCGTTATCCAGGATACCCAAGCTGTTAAACCCGTGACCGAAAGGCCAAAAGCCAAAAATCCTAAAGCTAAAGCTGATGGAATTCTAAAGGCAAGAAAAACGCCCGGTTAATCTCTCATATGACAAGAAATAAACCCAAAATTTCTGTCAACCCTGACCCTATCGTGGTCAGTGAAGATTCGGATTCGAAGATTGAACGTTTCCTTGCAAATGAGTATCCCTACTCAGAAGGTCTGAATGACAAACCCTCCTACAACTTTGTCAAAAACCTACCACCTTGTTTGTGGAATGATCCCAATTTTCCCTGGCATTGAAATGCCTCGTGGAACCCTCGGTGACACGTCGAAACCCTCTCCTGCTCAACCAGCTGTTTCACCGTGCGATCAGTGTGGCTTATGGTTGGAAAGATACTACCTAGATGTGCCTATGTTGCAATCCAAAATTCATGCTCTAGAAGATCAGGTGGCAAAACTCACCAGTCAGAATACCAAGATGCCATCCACTGATAAGAGACAGCGAACAACAGGTTCAATTCTGTTTAAGAATGTTGAGTCAGCTACAACATTTGTCAATTCGAAATTGGCATAGCCCGAGCAACCTCGCTGGTATGATTGTCCCCTGTTTATATGATGAACTCACAGCTCTGTGTATAGCGTCGATTTGAAATTGTTTTATGAGCATGCATTATTGAGTATAAGTTTGTTTCAATTAATCGAATTTCAGATTGGTTTCGATTCGATTTAGTTCTGATTTGATCGTGATTGGATTTGGTATTGGTTCGATTAATCATAGGATAGATTTGTTTGTCTCGATTTGGTTTGAACTGAATACTCTGTCGATTATTGAAGTTGTCAATATTTTCTAAACATAGGTCGTTTCTGGTATATCAATTTCAAACACAGTTAATAGTCCATTTCGAATTGGTAATATAAGATATATTTGGTAAATTATGGTTAACAATTGTATTCGAATTCTATTCTGTGGATACATGACTAAATTGTGAGTAGATTTGAATTATGACTGTTATATCCAATCTATCGATTCACATAGTTTGACCGTATCACCAGTTTGATTCATATATCATTTAATTTTGATTTGGGAATGAAATTGATTATGCCCAGGATTACGATGTGTTTTTATTTTTAGCTCAGTCGCATTTCGATTTGATAATTGCCCAGTTCATGGATTTTGTTGATCTTCTCATGCCCCTGTCTGTTGACTGTGTGATGATCAATCACGAAAATCATTGGGTCGATATTCATTGAGTTTGATTTCGTTCGATTACAATTAAAACAATTTACATATTGTTGCACTTAATTGAATGATATCAATCTATTTATATGACTATAACGAGTCAATTATGGTTACGATTATTATTTTGGGCATATCTATAAACCTTATGACACTCAGCGACCACAGACTATGGAAAAATTTGTGGATACTATTATGCATATTTCATTTTGATTATAATCGTAGCAGTTTGATATTTGATTAACACAATGCGAATTTTATGCACAGTTGTAACCAATCGATCTTGATTGTGTTCGATTGTAACTATAACAAGTTTGGATACGATGCAATTTACTTGTAATTGCATTTGGATATGAAACAGTGTGTCCCGATTTAATGGCAATTCAAAAACAGAGCATTCTTACCCTGTCCTGATTGTCTCCTTTTCGATTTGATTTGATTTGATTGGTACATTTGCTTGAGCCATTAGTAATTCAATTTTCATGTTTATTAAAAGCAAATTAAATTGGATTGTTTTGAAAAGATTTCATTTGATTTCTATCTAATTCTATATGCTATTTTAGACTAGCTACAGAATCAGGTGATTCTGTAGCTAAGTCTGTTGAATCAATTTTTTAGTGTTTTGTTACTCAAATATCTTTCTAATTTGATATTTGTGTTCTATTGCAGGTAAATTCGATTTGCAATTGAGTTGTTGAGCAGTTAGGGGATGTTCCAAAGATTTTACTTGCATTTCATTTTGCTTAGTTTAGTTGATTTTGGGATTATTCCCAGATTATGTAAAACAATTTGCTATTATTCACAAGGAAGTTTTACCTTGTGAAAAGACCTATATATACTTATGATTTTTGTAATAATGTTCATCCTCATTCGTGGGAGAACAAGGATATGGAGTTCTAATACAGACTGGAGTAGAATTGATGTTTTGTCACAGCTTCAGCTTCTCAATATATCAACATTTTGTTTCAAGTTTTGTATATCACTTTGCTTATGGTTTATGACTACTTTAGCTATCTAAATCAAATGCAAATGATATAATTTTATTATTGTTATCCATATCTTGTCTCTTCCAAATAGATAAAAGACATAGAAATTGTTAATTCAGTTTGTGAATGACAGTTTTATCTTCTTCATAGATTGAATTGTTATATATAAGTCCTTGCATAACAAGTTTCCCTTATTGCAGGAATTTATAATCATAAGATTGTTATGATTTTCTTTTATGTCTTGTTTGTCCTGTAAAATACTTTAAGGAGCAGCATAGCTGATCGTTTGCGAAAAGCTTAAGGACTAAACGGTGCGAATTTCGTCCTCCAACCAGCTCAGAAGTCATCTTGCACAGGGCAGACTTGGAGCGTTTCCAGGTCAATTAGTTTGTTGTTTACTATTTGCATTAAGTAGTTTAATATAGATATAAGTTTAATTAGATTTATATTAGATTGTTTAATTCCAGTAAAATATATTAGATTGTTTAATTTCAGTAATGCTTATTTCTTTTTCATAAAATATAAAAATCAAAAAGAGATCCTTGGCTGTCTTAGGGAAGAATATATATGAGTTTTGCAGGTTTTAATCAAATCTGTAGATTGTTTATAGTGTATATTTGTGAATAAGTAATTTAGCAGCTGATAATTAGATAGTTGATTTGAGTTATTATGATAGTAATTAGTAGTTTGTAGATAGAATAGTTAGAATAGTTTATATTTAGTATATTAGTTTCTTTTCTTTGTTTTATTAGTTTCTAGTTTCTTTTATTTTAGTTAGTTTCTTGTATTTAGTTATAGTTTAGTTTGTTTTATTTAGTTTAGTTAGATTACTTAGCTCAGATCAATTCTCTCTTTGGTTTTCATAAAAGACCTTAGAGCGGCCAACGGAGCCGTTAAACTCGTCAGGGTGGTCCATTCCAAACGGCTTGGGTTATTTAGACAACCCCTGACCGGTTCCACTCTCCCAGTTGACGGACGGTCAATTTCGCCCATCAACAGGCTCCTCTTCACCAAGCTCCAAGCGCACCTCCACATATCTTTCTCCTCTCAACCTTCTCTTTGGGAAATGGAATGGGCTTATAATGGAGGAAAAAGAAAAAAATGGGCAATTTTGATGCAATTCTCTCAATAAGGCTACAAATTCTTGGGGCAAGGGGATGTGAAACGGGAAGAGTTTCACTGTTCTTATTCTTGGCTCCATAATGAGACCCCAACACCTCCTTTTATATGACAAAAGGATGGTTATTAGGTTGGGTAATGGACTATAGGTAGTGGATCAATTGGGAAACTACCCAATAGCCTGTAATCTCAACGAATTCCTTGCAAATTTTTAATTTTTGCAACTTTTGCAAGTATACACGGGCTGTAATAGTGCAACTAGTGTATGCACATGGGCTGTAGTGGTGAAACAGGTGTGTGTAGGTGGGAAGTAATGGTACAAGGTGGGTAAATCTTCACAAATAGTGTTTTTAAGAAGAGCTACTCAATGATGGCTTGGAAAAAATAGTAAGTAAGAAGGCCCAATGCCAGGTATGCATGTACGAAGCAATTTGGGGTTATAACAGAGGAATATAGAAAACCATTGTCAGACAGTTGGCTTATGCTGATGGAAATTTGGTATGGATTTTTGGTTTTCGTTGATGTCAACCATTGGAGATTGATAGTGTAGATTGATTTCAACCCTTAGTGATTGATGTCAACCCTTGGAGAAAGTCTGGTGGTGAATTTCGGTAGCACAAAGGTTTGGGTAATGGACACAAGTTTGTTTGATGTATAATGGTATGATTTTTAATATATTTTAAGGTTAATCCTATTCTATATGGGTAGTACATGTCATGCCATTTCCAGTGGTATGTGGAACCTCACATAACTCCTCACGGTTAGAGAGTTATGTCCATGTGAAGTTGGAGAACCCAGGTTTGGATAATGGACCCAAGTTTTTTTGATGGAAAATGGTATGAGTTTTGATATATTTGCAGGTAATACTATTCTATATGTATAGTACATGTCATTATATTTCTAGTGGTATGTGTAACACCACATAACTCCTCACAGTTAGAGAGTTATGTCCATGTGAAGTTGGAGAACCCTCATGAGTCATCTAGAAGCCCCAAAAAGTCAAAGTAGTCAAAGTGGCTTAATAGATTTTTAGAAGGTAAATAATAAAGTGAATTTATGAGTGTACTATAATTCAAAGTGAATACAAAATAAATTATTTAAATAATAAAGTTAATGGAGAAATCACTAAGTTGACAAGTGGTTAGAAGTGGGTTAACCCTAAAATAAGGAAACTGGGTTAAGATGGTTAAAAGGAAACCCCTTGAGGAAGCTACATGAAAGTATAAATAAGAGGCAAGGCTCTCTCATTTTAATCACACTTGAGCATATTGAATATCTATAGGTTATTGAGGTAACCAAAGGATATCTAAATTGAATTTCAGAGGGAAGGTGAAGTAAAGAAGGTTGAAATTCAAGGGAGGATAAATTCTTTTGATGATGCTTTCCAAGGTATGTTATTTACAAGTCATCTCACCATTTTCACAATAACGTTTTTTCTAGAATGATTCAGACCGTGAAATTAAGAGGTCATTGAGAAAACATATCCAAATATTTGTGGTACAAATTTCAGCTTGTGGGTTGTTGTATTTTTGGAGTTACACTCCGTGGAAAATAGGCTTTGTGGCTAGTCCTGAAACTAGTCTAAAACAAATGTTTCGGGTAAAAACATCATAAAATATTCATAAATTATCCAAATTTAGTAAGACCAAATTTATTGGTTAGATTACATTCTGTAGTAGTTTTTGTGCCATTTTCATATCCATACAACAAATATTCTGTGTGGGGCACATTCTACAAGCTCGCTCTCTAGAATAAGCCAGAATTCAACAAGCTATGCCGTTTTAGCTATAAATCCTTTTCTGAGAGGTTTCAAGTAGTGACGTATGGAGGAATTTTATAAAAGACATCGAATAACATTGTATACCATTTTCATATCTTTATTCATTAAAGGTACATAGTTATGATTATTGAAAGTTAGGCTTTTTTACTAATCCAAAATTAGTCATGTGAGACTAAAGTAAAGTTTGATGAAAATGATATTCTCTTGTTGTTAAAGTTAAGGAAGGTTTGCAGGTATGTGATATTATACACTAGTTCTATTAAAGAGTTAAAAATCACATTTGTTTGAGGTACATGTTGGGTACATGGTTGAGACTAGTTGATGAGTTGGCACATACATGAGGTGTATAGTTGATGATGTTGGTACATCTTGATGGGTCATAGTTGATGAGTAGTTGATACATGATTGGTACATAATTTCTACATTGTTGGATGCACTTGTTTATGGTATAGGTTGATTATAGGTTGTTTGGTACAGTTTGGTGCATGGTTGATGCACTTGTTAATGGTACAAGTTGATTACAGGTTGTTTGGTACAAGTTGGTGCATGGTTGATGCACTTGTTTATGGTACAGATTGATTACAGGTTGTTTGGTATAGGTTGGTGCATGGTTGATGCACTTTTTTATGGTACAGGTTGATTATAGGTTGAGGTACAGGTTGATTCATGGTTGATGCATGGTTGATGCATGGTTCAGGTTATTGGTACAGGTTTACAACAGTATATCTCACAGTGATAGTGTGACAGTGGCTCCATCATTCTACTTCTACATCAAGGTAGTTGGACAGGGAAAGGATAGGTGGTTGTAGCCACCTTCCAGTTGTAGCTGAAGAACATGGGGGGTTGTAGCCTCCTTCTGGTTGTAGCCAGAGAATTGGGGAGTTGGAGCTTCCCTTAGGTTGTAGCCTAAGAAACTAGGGGGTTGGAGACTCTTTCCAGCTGTAGCTAGAAAACAAAGGAAGTTGGTGCTTCCAATGAATGTAATTCTTAAAGACATATAAGAAAAATCATTTTGTGGTTTTCTCCCACTTTGGGTTTCCATGTAAAACACTGGTGTACTAAGTATGTGTGTGATTTTTCATTTGTTCATTGTTTATTTACTCTGCAACTATTGGATGATAATGCTAAATTTATATAACACTTGCATTTTTGGTGAAAAAGGATTAAATTGCTCTATTACTAATTCACCGCCCCTCTCAGTAATCGAACAATTGGTTTTAGAGTCGGTTCCTTCATGAAATAGTTTAACCATTGGAAGGAGATCATGGATTATTTTGAGAATTGAGTACCAATGTTTAATGGTCAGAATGGTTTTAAGTATGAGATGTGGAGCAGAAGGAAGGAAGTATTTTTACAGGCACAAGGACATTATATTTGGCTATTAGTTGTTATAGGATATAATAGTTCAAAAGGGGAAAAGACTGCAGCCATGAAGGAATCAAAGAAGAATAACAAAATAGCAATGGATTTCATCTGGGAAGGATTACCTAATATGGTAAGATAAAAGTTTGGTAAATGTTCATCAACCAAAGAACTTTTGGATAAGTTACATGACATATATTCTTCACCCATCGCAGATTCAGAAAATGAAAAAGAAGATGCAGATACAGATCAAGAAGAATTATGTTCACCATGTCAAATAGATTCAGAAGATGAAGAGTACATAATCACCAGAGAATTGATTAGTGCTTTATATGAACTAAGAGAAGAAAAAAAGTCACTCAAGAAAGAATTGATGAAACAAAAGTAAAGTTTTCACATTTTTGAAGAATCCCAACAGGTCATCGATAACTTAAGAACTTAGCTAGAAGAATCTAGAAAGATTGAAGAAAATATTGAATATCAAAAGAAGTATTTGGAATCCAACATAGAATAACAGAAGGAAGAAGCATAAATGAGAGAGAAGATATTGATAGATCATCTTAAGGAAAGAAAGAACGATCTAAGACAACTTGAGGTAGAGTTTGGTCAAGAAGAGAAAGGACTTGCAGAAGAAATAATCACATTAAAAATTCATCTTGAAGAAGAAAAAAGAACAGAAGAAGTCATGAAGTCTCAAATAATGAAGAAAGAAGAAGAGGTTGAGAAGCTTTAAGAAGAAGTTGTCACATTGAGAGGTAAAATCGTCAAGCTCAACAAGAATGTTGAAGAGATAGAAACATCCACATCAATTATAGAGAATGAAGAGAAGCACTCAAGATTGCTAGAAAAGAAGAATGAATAAAATAGAAAGAGTTATGTTGAAGTACTCAAAGGAAGGAATCATGGTCAACAAGAATCTAAGAAAAATATTGAAGATACATATTCAACAAGACCATTCATGTTCAATCCACAAAGAAGCTTCAATCATGATCATGATCAGTCAAGCTAGAAATTCAGAAGGACTACACTATAAAGAAGATCATTCACTCCTAGGTATGCAATTTTTTTTTATGGTCATTGTTTTTATTATACTAATTTTGGACATAAGGTTTTAGATTGTAGGTATTATAAAAGAAATGTTCAAGAAAGAAGTGCATATGTGGCACCACGTAACATTGAATGTTAAAAATGTCATAACTGTGGACACATAGCTAGTGATTGTAGAAGAATGATCAATACTTCCATGAAAGAGAACAATGATATCAGATATAAGAAAGTATGGATAAGAAAACATGAAGAATAGGTTAACAAATGCCAGGTCACAGAGATCGCAAGATTGGCAATAAAACGAGATGAAGAAAATTCTACAGAGAAAATGAAAGATGTCAGATATAGAAAGGTTTGGAAAATAACTTAAAGAAAAGAAGGACAGGTAAATAAGGAACAGGTTCAAGAGATTGTGATTTCAGGCATTATAGTGAAAGATGAATCCACATATAGAAAGAAAGAAGTCAGAGCTCAGAGAGATGATGAATCTACCAATGAAGATGATGATGAATACACATAAGAGCATGAATTGTTCCAATCCATCCGGCTTAGAGACTCCTAGGTAATATGAATATTAGAAAGGAGGATTCTATGTGATAGTTGTGACAGACCAAAGAGCCATCCTTCAAGCAGCTTGCAGAGTTTGAGAAGACAGATCCAGAAAAGTCAGTTAGCAAAAGTACAATTCGATAGATTAAACAAGACTTCATGATAGTACAATGATAAATGGGTCAACATTATGGACAGCTGCGCAAGTAGAGTCTTGGAAAGTATGGATGAGAGCATGGATTCATATATTGGTTCAAAGACAAAGGAACATTATCATAATGGATGATAATTACATAGGAAATGGCTCAAAAAATGCTAATGGATTCCAAATTGATAGATATTTTTTGGAGACATGCAGTGCATACAATAGCTCACATTCAAAACAGAGTAATGCTCAGAAACAAAAATGACAAAACTCCCTACGAACTTGTTGAGCACTCAACACACCCTAAAAATCCTATGTCAGATTTTAATTTTTGGGTACCACTTGGTTATTTTGCACTGTCTAATTCAATTCCCGTATGAAAAATGTTGCATCTGCTTATCACTTTTTTTTCTCATTTAAGTCTCTCAAAGTTTGCTTGATCATGCGAAAACACATAACTTAAAAGACTAACACTTAATTAAAGAATCGACAGTCAAGACTTCTCCCCAAGGCACTTAAGAAATTTGGCATCGAAAAGGATTAATCATTAAAGGAAATCATTCAAGAGAATCGAGGTTGTCGAGTGCCTATCTTTGTCAGCATCAGCAAACAAAATTTGTTCTTCAGCGATGAGCATCAGTCAAGGATATCACCGATGACTGATCCCTTTTGGCATTGGTAAAAGGTGAAAAGAGTAAGCGTCGAACAAAGAATGAAATATTGTCATCGATTGCTGAATTCCAAAATGTTTTCGGTATCGGGAGATTTCAAGGATGATAACCCAAAAGGGAACTATGTGATGGAAATATCTCTGAAGGACGATCCCCGATAACCTTCGACATCGGTGAGTTTTTAGAAGGATAGCCCGTAATGGATGTGATAATTCAATCCCCGATCGATGACCCCCAATACCTTTTGGCCTCGACAATCCCAGGTTTATTTTAAGCACTCGCCTCCTGTCAATAAAGGTCGAATCTGACTGAAGTGCAAGATCAAACAACCTGTCCTCTTTTTCCACTTGTCATTGCCTGAGTATTTATACATACGATCTAGTTTTTCCTAAGTCGCTACTAGCTCCCAAGACCCATGTCACACCCTGAATCCGTTTTTCCATGTCAGCATCGTACAACAAAATCAGTCAGCGTCGGAGGTTTTCTCTGGAGGATGCCAACGGGGACATACACAAGGATATCATTGATTCCCGATCTGCCCACTAAGAAAGTGACGCGATGGGACATTTTAGCTCTAAGATATGATGGATCCGAAGCATTTAAAGAACTAATTAATTCCAAAATCTTGCATTAGTTGCTAATTCGTGCGAATATAAAAAAAGATCATTTAAACGTGTCGATATAGTGCATCACCCTCCACGCCCCTGCCGTCAACTCATGTAGAATTTATTTGCAGAGATTCAGTAGTAGGTTCTTTTGAATTTCACTCATCACTTGAATTAATTGATTGACACGACTGGTAGGATCTCTCCTGTTAAATTATTTTGAGTCATTGTAAACAATATTATTCTATGCGCAGATAAGTTCGAAACATCCAAAGGAGAGAGACGAGCAATCTGGGGAAAGCTTCCAAGGTCTAGTGAGCATTAAAGAATAGGTTTAGCAAACATGGCAGGTATGTATTGGTCTATGGATGTTTTATGCTTCATTTCATACGTTTTTATCCAATGTTACTCTGTATACATGCCTAAAGGATCGTTTTCAGTTGCAGGAACAATGCCTCCAAAGAAACCTACCACTAGGAAATATCCAAGAGCATCGAAGCTACAGGAACTAGATGTGGGAGAAGGCTCTTCACCAGTGGTTGCAAAACAATTGAACTTTGCTCCAAAACTAGTTCCTGTCATCAAGACATCCACCAAGGAGGTTTTCACTCAGCTTCCGACCTTTGGAGACATAGAGGTGAACATCAGGACCAAGATAGTATTCCCATGCTAGGAAGCAATTTACAATAAAATAAAGTGGGAGGAAGGACAAGTCAACACCCAAGAAGATAGTTCGAAGGACAAGTCAAAACTGGATGATCCTGAGTAAGGATCCCTAAAAGAGGAACTCAACATTTCAATGGTCGAGGGACAAGTAAGTGTCGATTCTATCCCTAACACCTCTATTCCGCTCGATACTCAGATCCTTGATAAGAGATAGGCAAAGGTCGAGCCTTCGGAGCACAATGAGTTAGTTCAAGAACCTGACCTTAAACAGATGTACACCACAAAAAATCTAGGAAAAACACTGACATGGGGTGTGTTATCGGACTAATCAATAGGTGCGGACACTGGCAGATCTCCCTAGATCCACGTGAATCTAGAACAAAACAGGAAAAGACATGACTATTTCCCTAAGTTTGACCATTGAATTGACTAGGAGGAAGGAACAAATAACATACCTTATTATTTCTTCCTAGGGTCTTTGTTGCTCCCGCTTCGCTCCAGTGCTCTCGTGAAGTCAAGACCATGACAACACAAACCAACCAAAGTGAAGATAGCTCAATATATTCAACTGTCAAC
>CBVK0100894548.1:0-19777 GCA_900067695.1 Picea abies | reverse complement strand
ATTGAAAGTAAAGATTACAATCCTTGCTCTGACACACACACTTGCTCAATCCTTGAATGAAGAAGATCAAATCCTCTTGATAGACTTGTTGGAGTCTCCAAGCTGCTGTTCAAGCTAAGTCCTTCACACAATTCTTTCACCAATTCCCCAATGAATCTTGCTTAACCTTTTCCATGAGAATTCCCTCAATATATAGGAGAGAATGAATTAGTTACTTGGATAAGAATGATCCCAAAATATTAGGGAATCCAGTACAAAGATAACCATTCGAATTCCAACCCATCCTTCTAGAAGATTCCCTTCTAGAAACATCGAGAATTCATCTTTTTCCATGCTTTAGGAAGAGTTCACACCCTGTCTATTCAACATAGTGCGAGAAGTTTGCACCCTGTCTTAAATCAGCTTGCGAGAATCAGGCATTCTCGCACCCAAATGCACTAGCAGCCTGCGAACCTTCTTCAAAAAAGAGTTTTCTGGGAAGAGATGAAAGTAACTTTTCTCAGGAGAAAGTTCTTATGAAGAGCCCAAGTACACCATCATCAATACATCATCATGATGACCAAAATCATGGGTAACATAATGCCCCCCAAAGTATGAGGTTGGAACCAGTGACAGCCGAAAGACTTTGTAAGATGCATGTGTGTGTCGGAAACTAAGAGCACTCCTAATCGGAAACCTGCAAACAACCAAGCATCTGCGGAATATCATATATACCAATTCCGAGGTAGGCATTCCCATACTCAGATCATAGACTGATGACATTGTAGACATGGGTCATGGCCACCAATCATACACTGTGGATCCATGTCGTCAAAATATAGCATAGCCATCAGGAATACACTATGGATCTATGCGAAAAATTTCAAATTGAGACGACATAGCCACGAGAAATACACAGTGGATCTATGTGTCACAAATTATACATACTCCATCACAACCTGGACAAAAGAGATGATATCTAGGGTCTTCAATCTCATCGCCCAAAGTACGAATCTAACCACGTGATTACATGTGTTGAAGTCGAACATGGAAGAAACCACTTGATTTAGGTCATTAACGAAATCGTTAACAAGTGCGAGGGAAATCACCATTGATGTCAATGACTCCCAAGGTACCCTAGTACAATCCATCAAGTGTGAATGAATGAGATGAAGTTTAACATCTAATGGAATCTTTTGATCATGGGTCAATGACGTAAACCCACTGTCGAAAGCGAGGAAACTTACCATTGAGGCATGCAAGCTCCAAGGTACCAAAGAATTTCTAAGTCTTGATTTTGGATAATGAGTTGAATTTGATGGAACAAAACTCATCACAGGAGGGCCTTGATGTATCCCCCATCAATGACACGAAATGAGTAACAGATTTTGAAGGTGAAACAGAGTATGATGTAAATTGAACTTGACACAGGGAAGGATGACACAGAGAAAATGGACAACTGCAGATGGCTGACTCAATATAGGTTTTAGATGGACTTCTCTTGAACATATGAATGACATGACCAATGATTTGGCAACATTGACTCAAAGATGACACAAGGAATAACCTTGTAGCAAATCGAATGAGAGATAAATGGATTTCCCAAAACAGCTTCAAATGATGAATAGGGGGTGTCATGTTCAAGAGAGACACTTACCACCAATCAATACGAAGATGAAAACATATCCCTTTCCCAAATTTTTCCCCACCATTTCTGGCGAGTACCTCTTTATTTTTATGCAATCTTGAGGAGGATAACATATGCTTGTTGATATAAGCTGATCCTTCAGATAAGTCCCTCGGAGTATGTTTAACGAACCCTAAGAAGGAGTGGTTTGGTCCCATTACGGGTCTGTCCATGTTTGTTTAATGAGTCCAGAGATAGAAAACTCGAAGGTTTTTCATGATTATAGAGTCTGGAAAAACACTTAAAAGAGAACTCTCTCATTTCCTTTTTCGTAAAATAGTCTGGATGAGACCGAAAAAGAGATAAATTATCGCTCACCAGATGCTTACTTCAGATACTTTATCGAGCGTGAGAATAGCAAGGTCGCTTGGCTATCTTTTCATGTTTAGAGAGTTTGAAAAGAGCTTAAAGATGACTCCAGGGGGGTTCCTTTTTCGTATAACCTTGTTGAGCCCAAAAAAGTGATAAAAGTATGCTCGATCGTGTTCTCATATATTTTCGAGTGCAATAACGGACAAAGACCACGCTCGAGGTTTTATACAAAAACCATAAAAAACAATCAAAACACGCAACGACAAAGAAAAATATGTCTGCATTCCTATATAGAAACCTCGAGGTCATTACGCCTACAAAAGTTACACTCAAAATGACATTAGGGATTAGGGTTTAGTAGATAAATAATCATAAAAAATAAAATGACATAGTAAAAGTAAATAAAAAGGAGTAAATACTATTTTTACCACATCATTTTTACCTTTCCACTATTTGAGCTCAAAAACCCCTCTTTTACCCTCAAAGTTCGGCATCAGATTGCAGAAGCTACGAGAGACCATTCAGCGAGCCGTTAGCGACAGTAAGGTAGGATCTTTTTCCTTAACACTTTCATGGTTTAATTTTTCAATTTCATTGGTTAAATTTCATTTTTGGGTTGATTTTGCAAGCCCTACTTGCGCACTGCCATTCTCGTAGGCAGGCTACACGGGACCTGCGAGAATGGGGCATTCTCGCAGGTGAGACTAGGGCAGCCTATGAGGTTCTCACACTGTGCACACAGGGCACCTGCAAGAACCACAAAGCTCAAATTTTTTTAAAAACTTTACCCAATGAACAAGAACCAAATCATAAAAAAAGTTGCTAATCTTCTTGCTGTGCCTCTTATGAAGATAATTGGCCATCAAAATGGTGCTTGAATGGTGCGAAAGGGAGAATGAAGAAGACAATGCAATTGTCAGAAATCATCCACCTACTATTGCTTCTTTGAGAAATTGTGGCCTCCTAAAGTACTTTCGCATCCCGGGCATGAGGGCCAAAGTCAGGTTGTTATAGTACCTGTTGCGTATGTGGGACCCTGATCAGTAGGTATTTCATGTGGGGGTCCACACACTGTCCTTAGATATTGAGGACATTTACTTTTTGACTGGATTGTCATGGCGCGAGCACTATGTGAGCCTGACTGGTGGCAGAGGTGGTGGGTTACCCATGAGTGAGTACTATCATTTACACTGCGTTCCTGAGGCAGAGAGAAAGAAAGGAAAAGTAGCTATTTGGGGGGTGCGAGATTTGACCCTCTGTACTATCCTATTCACCATAGCTCAGATGGCTAGGAGTTCTGCTCCTCACATGGCGCTATAGAGTTACTTCCAGTATGCCATCGAGTGTATTGAGCCTCGGGTATTCAACTGGGTAGATGCTGTGCTTCGTAGTATAAAAAAGCAATTGACCAAATGCAGACGAGGCGACCTGAAGCAATTTGGGTATGGATCTTTTCTAGTATTCTTCTTCCTTGAGAGGATTCCCTTACTGAGACTGTAGGTTGAGTGGAATTTATCATCTCCCAGGGATCCAAGGATGCTGAGATGTTGTCGGCTCATGGCCCAACACATAGCAGGACCGATCATCAAGTATGATGATACCTTCTTTGACTAGCTTCAACCATAGATGTTGATGGTTGATGAATATTCTCATGCTGGGTTGGATTTTCGAGGAGATCTGGATTTAGTACTGCCAGAGGATGCTCAATGGGGGGACCTTGGTAAGAAGTACACACATTTTTTTCTTTTTAAATATTTTTGTGAATTTTTATCATATTCAAATGTTTTTGTTTTATATGTTTGTCCAAAGACTAATACAAAATTGTTGTTGATGTCATAGATTTTGGAACTTACAGACCTCCTGGTACTTCTCCCATTCATAGGTGAGGAGAGGTAGCGGCAACGCCACAATATGCAGAGGATTATCAAGTGGTGGAACAAAATCTGGAGGGCTTGACTACAAATATTCCAGACATGACTCTGGAAGAGGTTCGATGACGCGATCAATGTCATGCTGTAGTGTCTAGGTCCATGAGTCGACTGCTCCGTAGGGTTTCTCGGGTAGTCGTGTGTTACCATGAACGTCATCCATGACGTCACTTTTTAGAAGCTATGATCTTCAAATTTTGACATTTTGGTCTTCGGACAAACTTTTTGTAAAAGACTCTTTTGATCGTTATATATACAGACGGCTTCTATCAGTTTACATTATATTGTGTGAACATTGATTTGATTGATTTATAAATGATTCAAATGTCTTTCTAATACATAATTAGCCAATGCATCTATTAATGTATTTAGACATCTAGGAATATGTTGATATTCAATGTAATCAAAATAACGTTCCAAGAGGCGAATTTTCAAATACACCTGTAACAAAGTAGGACTTCGAATAGAGTATACATTACTTAACTGTAGTACTACAAGTTGTGAATCAAGTCGCACAACCAAATGATGAATTCTAAATGAGATAGCATCAACCAATAACTCAATAACGGCTCTATACTCTATAATGTTGTTGGTCGCATGGCCGAGGCACACACCTCGTAAGGAGACAAGTTTGTTTGTAGGGGCGTAAATTACCCACACAACGGAAGTAAGGTTGTAAGTACTACGACTAGCGCCATTAGTGAAGCCAATATAGGGTAGCGAAGACTCCGACATCTGGAAATCAAACACAACATCACATAAGGGCAGAGACTAGATAACGACAAAAACAAGCTATAGTAACACACAAAGAGTATGATACAATAAAAATACAAGTACTTGTGCACAGATGATTTTATGCATAGTACTTCTTCAAGTACAACCCATTCCTAGGTTCACTCAAAGGGATACCATCGTAATCTACCAACTCATAAGCTCCTTTTTCCAAAACTCATCGAACAATATAAGGACCTCGCCACATGGCTTCGAATTTCCTAGCTCCTAACATATCTCGATCTTGTTCATAGAGGAGAACAAGATCACCTTCGGAGAAAACGTGAGGCTTGACATGCTTTTCATATTGGTCCTTAACACGTTTTTTCTGAGCTTCGATAACTAGAGTCGAATCGCATCGTGTTTCGTCCAATTGCATCAGATACAATAGACGTTCTTCCTCAACAAAGGTGTTGGGTAGGAGTTCAACAACTAGTTTTAAAGAGGGTATATCGCATTCGATGGGGAGAATGGCTTCCACACCATAGACTAACCGAAAAGGTGTAAACCCAGTAGAGGACTTGATGGATGTCCAGTATGCCCATAATTTCGAAAACAACATTGTGTGCCAACTTGTTTTATGAATCCCTATCATTCGTCGGAGCATAGTTATGAGAAATTTGTTTATTGCTTCGACCTGGCCGTTGGCTTGTGGATAATAGGGCGTTGAGTTATCATGGCAAAGACCCAACTTTTTAGTAAGTTCGAACATCATAAAATTCCTAAAGTGGCTACCGTGATCAGTGACGATAGCTTGGGGAACACCAAAACGAGCTATGACATGATTAAAAAGGAACAAAGCTGCGGTCTTTCTAGTGTTGTCAAATGTCATCATTGCCTTGGCCCATTTCATAAAGTAATCAACTGCTACAATAATGTAACCATGCCCCCCGGCCGAGTGAGGGTAACATGTCATGAAGTCGATGCCCCATTTCGCAAAGGGACCAACTGAGACCATAGGGTGAAGAGGAGCAGGATGTGACCGAATCTTCTGATTATAGGTCTAGCAGGCATGGCATTTCTGAACGACAATAATGCAGTCGTTAAACAAAGAAGGCCAAAAATACCCTACGCGTAAGATCTTTTGGGCAGTAGCATACCCAGACATATGACCACCACATGCTCCATAATGGCATTCATTCAGAGCTTTCTCGGCTTCGTTAAACATTAGACAACGTTGAAAAAGAGATTCAATCCACCGACGATAAAGAGTATCCCCGAGGATAATGTATTGACGAGCTTGATAGCGTATGTGACGTCATTCAGTATTAGACAAAATTGGCCAAAAAGTATGGGTTTGGAGATATATAATGATATCCCCATACCAAATATCATCAGTGCTAATAAGGAAAAGAGATTCATCAGGTAATGAATCAACTGCCACATTTTCCATTGTAGAATGGGGAAAATTGCATATCAACTCAACAAAAACTAAGGACTTCGTGGAGTATCACAATCCATTTGGAATATTTTCCCCCTAGCAATTGATGTGTCAAAATGTGTTGCATGGGGTTGCAATGAGAAATCACCATAGTCTTGTGTGAGAGGATATAGTGCTGGAAGCATTGGACAGCTTGGAAGGCAGCCAAGGCTAGTTTCTCGACATGTTGATACTTGATTTCAGTCAGCGTGAGACTTCAACTCAAGTAGTAAATAACATGTTCGTCGTGAGCATCATCCTCTTGGATGAGAACCATGCCAATAGTGTACTCCGAGGTAGCAAGATAAAGGAAATAATCATGACTATAATCGGGGGGAAAGAGAAGCGGAGCTCTCGTTAGGGACAACTTCAAAGCTTCAAAAGCATTGTTGGCAATGGTATCCCAGACGAACTCAGAATCCTTCTTGAATAGCCACATAAATCCATGAGTTATCTCAGTGTAATTGGGGATAAAACGACGAAGAAAGTTTGCTTTCCCCTGCAAACTTTGCAACTGGTGAAGAGTAGAAGGAGGAGGGAGATTAAGGATCGCCTCAACCTTTAAAGGATCCACCCAGATCCCTTGATGCGAAATGATAAAACCTAGAAGACGATCGGATTCTACACAAAAAACGCACTTGTGAGGATTTAAACGTATACGGTAGAACCAACAGTGAACGAAAATGGCTTGGAGGTGGGTTGGGTGTTCGACTCTGTGCATAGAATGAGCGGGTAAATAGTCTAAATAGGGGTGAATGATGTGCTTGATATCATGAAAATCATAAGACATAATGCGTTAAAAAGTTGCGCCAGCGTTCTTGAGACCGAAAGGAAGTTTCTGATAGGCAAAAGTACCCCAAGGACAAATAAAAGAAGTCTTATGTTGATCCTCGGGAACAATGTTAATTTGATTATATCCGGAGAAACCATCCATGAGAGAGAAGATTTCACTTCCGGCGCAGTCATCGATAATCTGATCGACGAAAGGGGTAGGAAAGTTGTCTTTTGGACAAGCTTTGTTGATATCCCTATAATCAATGCATACATGACTCGTACCTTGTTTCTTGTCAATTGGGACAAGATTGGAAACCCAGTCTCTGAGAGCCACCGGATAAATAAAGCTGGCTTTTAGAAGTTTCTCGACTTCGAGCTTTATAGCAGCCGCTTTATGTGGGTGAACTGGATGAAGGCATTGCCAGATGGGGTTAGCGTCAAGATATGTCTTTATCTCATGTATCACAATCTCAGGGTCGATACTTGACATTTCTTCGTAGCTCCAGGCAAAGATGTCACAAAACTCTTTGAACAGGGATGTATAGGTGACTATTTCATTAGGGGAACACGAAGCTCCAATATGGACATTTTCGATGATTCTAGGTTTGACAGATATGTCAATGGGAATCGTGGGTGAGATATTGCTTAAGTTCCCTTCGGAAAACACATCGTGTGCAGACTCAGGAATGGTCGAGATGACGAAAACGGTCGACGGAGTCAAGATCCATTGGTAGTTCTTAAGAGTGTGTTGCTCCAAAAAGAGGATAGAACGATGATGCCCATCGTCCCAAGAGGTGTCCTCCATGATGGAAATGATCATCTCATCAGTGGGAAAAATAACATGAAAAGGATCGGGAGACAACTCATCAAGAGAGGAAGTAGAAGGTGTTTCCGATTGAATGGCCTGACAGGTGGATTCAACTGGACTTAACGGCATTTCGTCACCGAAATGAAGATGATCTCCAGGGTCAGGGACTATCCAGGGGTCGTGAGACGTAGGAAGTTCGTGAGGTGAAGTGGAGATCATGTTGATAGAAGCAACAGACGAGCGTGGAACATTGGGTGGTGGAATGGGGAAAGTACCCATTAAGGAGGAGTCCTTTAGAAGGCCTACACCAACATTCTCATAACCCAGTGGGGTTTTAGCAATAAACGGTACGTTGCCAGTACGGGTATTAGAATTGAAGAAGGTAAGTTGGTCGATGGTAACAACTTTTCCTTGATGAGGGAAACGTACTACATGAAAAAGTGTCGACACAACGACGCGCATGGAATCGATCTAGCTGCAACCAAGAAAAAGATTATAATCAAGGGGAGCATCAAAGACTTCCACTTTGACTTGGACCGTCTTACCTTCTAACATGATGGGAAACGAATGAAGGACACCATAGGGCTTAAAACCAAAGCCATTGAAGGCTTTAAGAGTTTTCTGGGATTCATTCAAAGAAGGAGAGCCAATGGCTTTCCAGCAAACAAGAGACATGACACACGTTGTGGCACCCTCATCGATAATGGTTCGACAAATGTTTTTGTCAGAGACAACCACTTGGATCTGGAACACAAGTTGAGGGGGTAACCTTGGAATGTGATCTTCCAAGTCAAAGATTATTAAATTTGTATCCATTGGGTCAATTCCACCGATATATTTCAATAGTGCCTTCCGTTGTGTGGGACAAGTTTGAAGAACTTCAAGGGCTGATATCGCAGAAGGTGCTTGGGCCAGATCTTCAACAATGATGTAGTTCTGGGCCGCACGAGCATGAGGATTGAAAGCCGATTTCCGAATGACGCCCTTTGGGGGGGGGTCACAGAAATGTGTCGAGTCTCGGTTGTTCGAGATGAAGAGGACCGTTGGTAGGTGGAGTCGTAGGAGAGGATTGTACCAAGGAAGGGGGTAAATCATCAACCTTCTCCTTAGAGGGAGAATAATATTTGGCTCAAGTAGTGAGTGCAACATTGTTCTACTTAGAATCACCAGTACACATCAAAATATATGATGTGGTGGAAGATGAGGGTTGGTCATGAATGGCCAACTGAATTTGTTGTTGAGATGGGAAGGGTTGGGACAAAACAGTTGGTGAGGTGGTTTTGGAGCTCCTTGAAGGAACTTAGTGACCTTGGCACGTCGTGGACAATCCTTGGTGTAGTGATCATCACCACAGATAAGGCAAGGGTATCGTGGTTTGTGCTTATCCCAATCATCAACAGGGGTAGTTTTGGTTTGCTTTGCTTGAGAATTATTTTTTCCCTCCTTATTCTTACCTCTCCCCTTTTTAGATTTGTTTTTTACCGGCCAGGGTAGATTGGATGACATTTACCTCAGAAGTCTTACCAGTGGGAGTGGCAGGAGACGAAGCATTTTGAACATTAGAAGAAGAAGATTTAGGGTTTGTGCTTGAAGCAGAATGTGATTGGGCTTGGGCAGTACCAATCACACCGTCAACTGCATGTGAGGTAGCTGGAGTAGTTGAAGTGCTAGAAGGATTAGGACGAGGTAAGTCGGGTAGTAAATCGTAAAGGGTTCCCGTTTGTGAGTAAACGAGGTCAAGATATTAAGAATGACTTACAACCTGCTCTTCCATGACTACGCCACCCATGACAATGTCCTTACTGATTTCGTTCATAAATGATTTTGTAAACCATTCTGCCAGTAACTGATCGGGGAGCTCAAGTTTAATGAGACGTCGTCTCCTTCGCCACTCATGGATGTGATCAAAGATATGAGTGCCTTTAGTCTGTTTGAAGGAAGTCAAAATATTGGTCCCCGTATCATAACGGATTGGTAACTGGTAATGCGTAAGGAAATCCATAGCTCAGGTGTTGAAGTTAGAGAAGAAACCTCGTGGAAATTTGATATACCACTTCACAGTAGAACCGGTAAGGGTTCGTTGAAAAATACGTAAATGAATAGAGTCATCCATCAACGAGTTGGATGAACACCATAGGTGAAAAGTCATAACGTGATTGTTTGGGTCCTCTCCCGCTTTGTCATCGAATTTAGAAATGTTCAAGGGAAGCTTGGTTGGTATAACAGGCCATTGGGGAGAGTGACGAATAGGATCATTTAAAATCCTTGAAAAATCTGGAAGATCCAAAGTGGCGAGAAAGGGTAACTGTCGATTCACCTGCAGGTATTGGTGGCTTTGGGGAGGAAGCCTTGTCGACAAACCAGTAGGACCATAAGCAGTCTGCATATAATGTGAAGATTCAGGCATATTCGGTGGTGGTTGGATAGGATAGTAGCTCATTGGATTATACCCTGGAACATGGGCTTGAGTTTGAGAATTCACCCCCCAAATGGGATTGAACGAACCTGGATATGGTTGGCCCATGCTAGGGGGTGTTATGGATGCAGCTAGAAACTGCTGCCCCCTAGTCGATTGAGGAGGATTTTGGATCAACTGATTCCAATACTGGGCCAAGGATGGAGGTATGTTTTTCCCATAAGGTTGGGTCAGTCCTCCCATCGAAGGTGGTGTGCCAATTGGAAGTTGCCAACTGAGAGGAGGTTGAGTTATACTACCTTGATGAGATTGGCCACCAACCAGAAATTGATAAGTTGGAGTGAATGATAGAATAGCGCCACTAGGATTAGGATTGCCAGTAGAGGATGAAGAAGGTCCTCCAAAAGGAAATTGAGGGAGTGTTGGAACAAAACCAGGAAGAAAGTGCCCAGAAGAAGAAGGACCACTAGGAGATCCGGATGGAGTTTGTGCAGGAGTAGGAATGGAAGCATTCAACGCACGGTATCCAGGTGGTAGTGTCAGAGTGATGTTGGGCATTTGTGGTGTGTTGATGGGAGAAACACTAATCGTAGTAAACCCGGTCGGAACACTCATAGTAGCTAAAAGATGGGCCATTTCGGCAGGGACGGTAAAGTGATAAGCGGTAGTCACCGGTACTGTCTCTGTACTAGAGATTTTGGAAATCATAGGCGGGTTGATTTCGGAAATGACAGGTGAACCTGGACCAAAAAGGTCCCATCGAAAAATGCCCGTAGACCAAAAAGGATCTTGGCCCCCAGGTCCAGTCGAAGATCTGGAATACACAACAATTAAGTCTCCGGAAGAGTTTGATCGCATAAAACGTCTCTCAGAATCAGGGTGAAGTCAAAAGTCCTCTCGAGTATTAGTAATTTGAAAATGTTCTACAGAGTCAGTTCGTTCCACTTGTGGTGTGGTGATGACTATGACTTCACTTTACCGAGGAGAGCCCTCAGGTGTACTGGTAGGCAAATGTTGAGAACCTTTCAGATGCTCTGGAGATAAACCCTGCATTCTACATGAATGACGTGGAGGAGCTATTGTAAATGAGTGACAAACTTCGCGAAGAAAATCCTATGGTCAACTTCGAGAAGCAAACAACATGCGCTAGTAAACAAAATCTAGGAAGCAACACCAAGCTAACAAGGCCTTCTAATTTCGAAGCCACTAGTTGGTGATGAAATCCAACGTTGCAACAATGAGACGAGAAGGGGAGGGGCTAGGGTGGAAAATTTACGCTAATGACCTGCTTAACGGACTTACACCCTGGTGCAAGCTCCCACACATAATCATGGGTATACCCTCCAAGGAGCCCGAGTGAGTTTGGTCAACGTCAATTCTAGGTACCGTGAAGACTTTCCCCTCCACAGTCACCTTGGGTAAGAACCTAGAAATATAGGCCACTAAGGTGACCACCAACAACAATAAATCCTAGGGGAACAGTTGACAGTCCGATCCACACGCAAGGGCAGGGTATCTAGCCCGAAATCAACTCAAAAGGCTTCCACTCATCATTGTGGGTATACCTCCAAGTGATCCCCATAATACATGCAATCTCTACACTGATATCAACAAATCAGGGTCAGTAACTCTATCAATATCAATGCGACCTTGTGCTTGACCCTTGTGTGAGAAGGGATTCCCAGGACAGTATGTTGCAAATGGAATTTAACACTCCCTAACACAAGATGCTATTGTGTGTTTTGTGCTTTTGGAGAGTGTATCTCTCTTCCAACTCCAAAGTGCTAGCCTAGCTAATTGTTGGTGTAATAGAGCCCTAGAAAAGAGTTACTAGATAAATTTTATGATTACACAGTGTTATTAAGAGCTGTTGTTTACTCAAAGGAAACGGAGGTGAAACTTATGTTGTATGACTCTAACCCAACAATGCATGGATGAGAATGAAACATATCACTTTTCGTTCAATGAATCCTATGTATGGGAGGGAAATATAAATTTTTTCAGATCAACCTTGAACTACAATGCAAAATTTCCTTTAAAATGCAAATGAAACAAATCATGCATCAATAACAATTCTCTATTGCTACTTTTTCAACAATTTCAACAATTGATTTTCAATGTTTTCGAAGATGAAAAAGATTTTTTGAAAGAAAATATTTTGTTCACTTTTCGAAAAGGACCCTCACTATGCCAATGAGAGTACAGAAAATAAAAAGCCAATGAATAAGCAATGATAAAAAAAACCCAATCCACTCTTTCAATGAAAACAAAAATAAAAAGAAAACCAATATAGTCTTTTCAATCGCATAAGAAAAATGATCTTTCAAACAATAAACAAATGATAAAGACCAAGAAAACTCAACTTTCAATCGATTACCGGTCCTTAACTAATTAAACACACTTAGATTATGAAATTAGAGAGTATGGTGTTGCCAAGAAAAGTCAAGAAATGAAAGTCAAGACAAAAGTGACAAGAAGAGCCTTGAAATCCTAAGACTGTTCATGCATGCAAACGAAGACAAGAAAGACATCAATCAATGGTCCAAGAAACTCTTATGAGGCACCTAAACTAATATGGGTAGTTGAAGATGTCAAAACTCAAATCCAAATTTTTGAAAAAATGAGTTCGCAGGCTAGCAATACTATAGAGTGCAAGAATTAGGAATTCTTGTAGGTGGCCCTTGAGCAGGGTGTGAGAACCTCGCACTGAACCTAAAGGCAGAGTGTGAACTCTATGGATTCTCACAGGCTACAATGAAGTGCAGTGTGAGAACCTTTGAAACTTGTCAAATTTTTGGAAAGTGAAGCAAAATTAGAAAACGCCTCTAGACCCAGAGGGTCTATTAGGATATCCTGAAGACTCAGAGATTGA
Organism: Picea abies; assembly: GCA_900067695.1. Lineage (NCBI taxonomy): Eukaryota > Viridiplantae > Streptophyta > Pinopsida > Pinales > Pinaceae > Picea > Picea abies. The sequence goes on along the minus strand of CBVK0100894548.1, from coordinate 6,810 downwards.
TAAGGAAGGAGAACAGAAAAACCAGAGCAAATGGCCACAGAAAAACACCAAAAGCCACAAAGAAAATGGGATTGTTCCCCAGTATAGTCACCAATTTTGTTATCGGACTAATCAGTAGGTGCGGACACTAACAGATCTCCCTAGATCCATCTAGATCTAGAACAAAACAAGACAGGACATGAATCTTTCCCTAAGTTTGACCATTGAATTGACTAGGAGGAAGGAACAAATAACATACCTTATTATCACTTCCTAGGGTCTTTGTTGCTCCCGCTTCACTCCAGTGCTCTTGTGAAGTCAAGACCAAGACAACACAAACCAACCAAAGTGAAGATAGTTCAATATATTCAACTATCAACCTATGTGTATGATCAAGGAATTACACAATAAAGTGGAAATAACTTTATGGGAAAGGGACATGCCACTGTATCATATTAATTGAAAGTAAATATTACAACCTGAGCCTTGATGTCACAAACTTCCTTTCGATGGATCTCGGCTCTGACACACACACTTTCTCAATCCTTCCATGAAGAAGATCAAATCCTCTTGATAGACTTGTTGGAGTCTCCAAGCTGTTGTTCAAGCTAAGTACTTCTCACAATTCTTTCACCAATTCCCCAATGAATCTTGCTTAACCTTTTCCATGAGAATTCCATCAATATATAGGAGATAATGAATTAGTTACTTGGATAAGAATGATCCCAAAATATTAGGGAATCCAGTACAGAGATAACCATTCGAATGCCAACCCATCCTTCTAGAAGATTCCCTTCTAGAAACATCGAGAATTCATCTTTTTCCATGCTTTAGGAAGAGTTCGCACCCTGTATATTCAACACAGTGTGAGAAGTTCTCACCCTGTCTTAAATCATCTAGTGAGAATCAGGCATTCTCGCACCCAAATGCACTAGCAGCCTGCGAACCTTCTTCAAAAAAGAGTTTTCTGGGAAGAGATGAAAGTAACTTTTCTCAGGAGAAAGTTCTTATGAAGAGCCTGAGTACACCATCATCAATACATCATCATGATGACCAAAATCATGGGTAACAGGGTGATCAACAGATTCCTGAACCTGTGGATGAAGTAGCCGATATTTATGCAATCTCCTATGATTGAAAGAGAAAGGCCATTGTCCAAAGAACCACAAAGGAAAGAAGGATCACATTGGATCACTCCATCCTCATCACTACAGAGGAGAATTTGATAAACACAGAAAATGCCAAAACATCTAAGCTCATCGACGTGGGGATGACGATCTCAAATGCCACCCTAGACAAGGACAAACAGGATGAAAAGGAGCTATCCATTGCCTTGAAGGAACTAGAACATTTGTGCCGCTTGGTTGAATACTATCAGAGCACCACTCAGATTGTGGTATACCTGAGAAGAGAGTTCGAAGATTCTTACAACAAGTTCACACATGAGATACACCTTTTTACTTGAGCTCCAGGAAGACACTCTCATGGCACTTGCGATGTGCAAGGATATGGAGCGGTGGTATGAAATGGTGTAGAAATCCATAGAGAGAATCAAATAAATTGATGTAGTCCAATAGGGTTGAGATAAAGAAGAACACAACATCCGTATGTTATTCAAAAGAAGTCTTGATCACATGAAGCGATCAACCGAGTATTGGGATAATATGTCTTAGGAACCACACCGAGAAAATCAAGAGAAGTGGGCCAAATGTGAGAAACATTGGGATAAAATCAACAAAGCAATGAAGCATATCGTACTCCCTCAGTTCGACACCCCCGACGAATTCATCGACTTGTGCGACATAGTCGAATCGCATACCAAGCAATATTCATTATGGGCCAAAGAGCTAGTAAAGGTGACCGACACAACACCCGGACAAGTGAAATGATTTATGGAACATCCAATTAGAGATCAGATTGTGATACAACATTTAAACACTAGTCTAGTGAACTACTGGGTGCAAGCGATGGAGGTCAGAGGAATTTATGCAACTTGAATGGAACAACATAGATTTCCATGGGCTCAAACCTGCAAGGAGTTGTTCATCAGTTAGTCGAAGTATGAGAAAAGTCACCCTTTCAAGTGATATCTTGAGTTGATTGTTAAAGAAACTGTTAGAAGAGGATGCCATGTGGAAAATTTTGTTTTGTTTAAACTACACTTAGCAATTATTTTCAGTTTAATTTTATGTTATAAATAAGAACATCGACCAATTAGTTAAGGGTCGATGGTTGCTGCAAGAAACTCTTTCTTTTTGGTTGTCAAGAACTATTTCCAAGCTACTGTTAATAGATAAGTCCTTCTGGACCAGAGACAGAGTTATTTTCATCAAATGCATGTGTGATTAGACGTGGAGAAGAACTATTTTCTATCTTGTTTCATGAATGAATGTTGTAATGAGTAAGAGCAATTAAATCTATTGTCAAGTTATTTGGTGCAATGTTTTTTTGTTCTTTTCTTTAATGATGAATATGAATCGTTGTACTATCATGTGATGGATGATTAAGTAGGTGGATTATTCTACTTGCCTTTGTTTCATCACATATGTGTTTTCTTTTTGATAATTAGGATCTCAGATAGTAATTGGATGCTCACATGGTTAACGTATTATTACTACGTGTATGGTGTAAAATTGTCATCTACATGCTTGAGTAGCGGGTTATCCCAAGATCAACCTCTTCTCCAGTAGTTAAACTTAATTCTATTTTGTTTCCAAGTTGGATTATACTAGCTTACAATCTTACTTCGGTCCCACCTAAGATAAATTACAAAAAGAGAAAGTCTCAACTGAAGGAGACACCTTCGCAAGAAATTGTAAATCCCATCGATTAATTGGTCAGATCGCAAGATCCAGAGAACCATTCCACTATTAAATGTTGCAGAGTCTAATTGGGCATTGTTGGTGGGTTTGGTTCCTACTATTGAATCAATGGATCTAGGACCCATCAAAAGAATTGGCACTAGAAGGAGGGCCTAATAATGAATGGCTAAATACATATTTTTCATAGTACTTCAAACATCTATAGATTCAAGATAGCCCACATGCATGGCTAGTCATTCCCAAGACAACCCACACAAACTAAGTACTCCTGAACTGAGTAAATCAACACAGCCCGAGGAAGAACCATTGTACCTTGACATACCTTATGCTCTTCCTCATGAGGAATTAAATCAATTCAGAAGAATCAAAAGATCATACACTCGACAGATCGATGTGTTTTCTTTAGCTCTAATACTTCCTTGAAGAAAAAAGATAAGTATACCAGTGTTCAATACTCCCGAAGAAGTTTTCATGCACACGGTAGAAGAATTAATAGATTTCATAATCACTGAAATCCAATATCCTATTGATCTGATACCCAAAACGCCATCCGAAGACGTCTCTGAACCAGACGATTTTTCGGAAGAGGAGGAGTTTAACTCAGAATCTAAAGATATGGAGGACAACAATGACAATAATGAAGAAAGGGGAAACCCACCACTGAAAAATCAACCCTAGTTGGCTAGAGACACTTTGGCCCTCTCGGGACCAGTCCATAACCTTCCCCAACATGTAGATAAGTTACTTCCAAAGTTCGATCCCGAAACCTTAGGATTTCTTGAAGATCATATCAAGAAATTTATACTAGCGACTAGGCTTATGAACGTCCATCATGAAGATGTAGTTTGCAGTCTGTTCCCCTACAGTTTTGAGAACTCAACCTCCATATGGTGTTTTAACTTACCTGTAGGATCCATAACTAGTTGGACAAAGTTTCAAAAATAATTTCTAGATAAATTTGTAGAAGAGACTGCTACGAGAGCTCTGATGGTTGAGTTATTCACCACCACCTTGAGTTCAAAAGATAAAGTTAAATATTTCAATCAAATATTCACAACCATCTTAAACAAATTCCATCCTGAAGCCAAACCAACTCAGGAGTTGCAAATCGAAGTATATGCTAATGCGCTCCTAGCTTCTATTTCAATGTTTGTGAAGAGGGCTGCCAAACGAACCTTAGCTGAAAATTTTGAAGAAGATAAAATGATATAATTCCAGATGAAAGGGTGTAAATAAGGCCAGGTCTCTTTAGTTAAAATATAAGTTCCAACTCCTCCTAGGAGAGGACTCCTTCTGACTAGATCGCCAGGGAAATAAGCAGAGTAGACTCTCGACAAGGGTAATGGAGATTGTTGGGACACAGAAATGTCGTATTTCCATCCACCTTTCCCTTCATTAGTCTTCACATTTCATCGCCCCATTAATATTTCATGATACCATTTTCATAATTAAATATGGGTTAAACCTTATTATTTCCAAATCATTTATTTTAGTATTAAAAGAGAATTTGTGATTAAATATTAGAAAATTGACATGTTTTCATATATATCTCAAAAATGTGTGAGCTTTATCATGTGTAGGAATATGTGAAGGATTAATTCAAAAGACTTCTTGAATACTTCCTCCACCATTTCAAGATGTGAGGAGATAGTTCATTCCTAATCCAAGGAGAAGATCATGGAGATTTGGTTGTCATATTTTATCCAAGATATATGAGAGATATGTGTGAGGATTTGAAGGGATTATATTTTGTAATAAAGGGAAATAGGTTGAGAGAAAAGTGGATCTGTAATTATGAAATGTTTATCTTATTTTCAAAGCTCTCATGTATAAAAGAGAGTGCCTTCTCTTCATGAGGAGGAGGAGAATTATTATTATGTAGATTGAGATAAGAATTCATTATTATGTAGATTAAGGGAATTGTTATGAGATAGGTTCTTGAGGAGAATTGTTATGATGTAGATTGGATTCATGAAGAGACTCCTTTTGTAAACCTACTTGTTGAAGATTAATGCAAGTTTGGATTCATTGATTTTTTCTCTCATAGAAGTTAGCATCTGGTGATCTAAAGCTTTCATGTTGGCATTGACAAGGGCCACCGATCCATCTTGGTAAGCTTATTGTAAATTGTTAGTGTAGATTTTCATTTCATGTATTTGTTATTTTGATTTCATGTTATTTTGTTTGATTTCACTATCCGAATTTGTTGCAAAGTGTGGTAATGCAGGAACAGTTGGATCTCCATATTTCACCATACATGAGATTTAATGGAGCATTCCACTTGTTAGTTTAGTTGTTTCAGGAGATAGAATCAAAGTTCATCTTTTCTTTTCATGATCCATCAATGAACATGTCCATCACCTGAGCAAGATCTTTTTCTTGTTTATGAGTTTTGTTTTCCATCTTTCGAGTTGTGTGAAGATTGTTATTTTTAAGAGTGTGTTGGTTTCTAAATAGTTTTCTTATCTAATCTATACTAAACAGACATAGGAAACTATCTATTATCGGCACATATAGTGCATCAACTCTATTGATTATGAATCTTGGTTGATCATTTATGTTTGGTAATATATTATGCAAATAATTGCACCAACAAAGACATAGAAGATATACAACGCATGGTTAAGAAATTATCAAATGAGATCATATACATGTAGAGAAATTTAGGGGAAGGAAACCAAGGCCAAAGGCCCTATAAGCCTTTCTTTAAAAGAAACCCATCGTTCAAAGAAATTGAAACTCCCCCAGCTAACTTGAATATTGATCTAGGGAATGTCGCAACTGATTCTTTCTATACTTATCACCAGGAAAACCACTCTAAAAGAGACTACCCTCAATGGGTGCATGCCATGAATTTGATGGCCAACCAATTTTTAGATGAGGTTTCCCTAACCAAACAACAAATTCATTCGATTATGAATGTTCCTGACCGGGATGATATTGACCCACCAGAAGATACAACCATACTGATATGGGATCCTGAGCTAATTATGCCTTCCGACAACCTATTTCAGGTTCAAGAACCACCTGCAGAGATATCGGTTGTGAAAAATAGAAGTAAAGGTCCTCCTGTCTCAAAGGATACCACTACCACTCAAACGTTATGGGAAAGGTCGACTCTCGATCACCCAAAAGAACCCTTTTCTCTCATAAGAACCCTATGAACATCCATACATGAGAATCTCCCAAACAAGAGTATAATGTAGTTGAAGATTTGAAGAAGTTGAAGGCTAATATATTGGTTATGGACATATGCCTAATCCTTCAGTAAAAATATTTCCTGCTACAAGCATTGAAATTAGTATAAAACCCTACAACAAGAAATGAGCAAAAAATAAATCTAACTTCCACAGATCTAGTAAATAAACCAACTGTGAATACCTGCTCGAAATATAAGAAGGGAAAAACTTTTTCCCCACCATTCCTCTTAACGTTTGAATTCTTCAACATGAACCTCCACAATTGTTTGGTAGAATCAGGAGCATCTTTCATCATTATGCCCTTGTCTATTTGCAAAAAATTGAATGTTGTTCCTCTCAAGAGCAATAAACATGTAATACAACTAGACATAACCCATGTCAAAGTCATGGGTGAACTCAGAGATGCAATGATCAAGATAGTGACACATCCTAAGTTTTTCCAAGTGGTTGACATCATTGTAGTAGACATCCCAAAGGCCTATGGGTTATTACTAAGTTGAGATTGGTATGAGAAGTTGAACGGGTACTTTATTACATAATGGGCACACCTTTGGCTACCACTAAAGGGATACAAGAATATGATCAAAATCGATAAGGAGAGATACCTGAAACATATGGTCAGTGCCCTAGAGACCCCAAACGAACCCTCATCAACATATTTCCCCGTCCTAGGAAATTATTCCTGCGATTCCTTTTTCAGGAACTTCTCCCCTCTTCCATATGATGTCCCTCTCACTCAGAACTCTGAAATGGTCTTTTAAGAGAAATTGCCAATACCAACAAAAGAAACCCTCTTCTGTCAAGAACCG
>CBVK0100894544.1:0-16849 GCA_900067695.1 Picea abies | reverse complement strand
TTCGGATTCTTAGATCTATAACTAAAATAAAAACTTACCGAAGGAAATGTATCTATAAAGAAAACATGAAAACAAACTGGTATGTACAATGAGATTTCTGAAACGCATTACTGCATAAAGTGCTTAAGGTGTCGCCCATTTACAGGGGCGTTGAGAATGTCTCCATCGATATTTTCTAATGAAAAAGCATTTTTTCCCTCAGAAGCTGAAATCTTATATGGGCCAGACTAGATCAGATCAAACTTGCCATGTTTGCCAGTGTCTTCTTTCCTGGCTTCTCATTTTAGGACTAGATCGCCAGGGAGGAAATCTCTATCCTTAGATTTTTTATCGAATAAGGCCTTCATGTTATCCTGATATCTTTGTAACCTTTCATTTACTTTGGCCCTATTTTGATGAACTTCAACCAGTTGGTTTACCCTCCTGGTAACGTCGTTGGGTTCTTCATTTGAATCTTGCCAGAGCTTCATTACTGACAAAGCAAGATTTATTGGTAAAATGACGTCAGTGCCATATACCATATGAAAAGGGTAAGTCCCAATTGACCTTTTAGTACTTATCATGTTATCCCATAGAGAATATTTTAAATGGATATGCCATGCTTTCTTGTTTTCAGTCAAAACCCTTTTTATTACGGTAATCAGACTTTTACTAGATGATTTAGCTAGAACATTACCCTATGGATAGTAAATTGTGGAGTGTTCTAGTATGATGTTATATTTTTGGAAAAAGCTTATCATGGCCATGGAATTAAATGCTTGCGCATTATTAGTGACTATCTTTCGAGGACAGCCAAACCTGGATAAAATATTTTCTTCTAGAAAACTGATTACTACCGAGTTAGTTGCATTTCTCGTGGGAATATCTTCCACCCATTTGGTGAAATAGTCTGTAGCAGTTAGAATCCACTTGTGATGAGCACTGGAATGTGGAGGAATCTCTCCAATGAAATCGAGACCCCATTGCTGAAATGGAGCTTTGGTCTTAACTGGAATTAAAGGAAAAGTTGGGACTTTCTGCTTACCTGTAAACAACTGACAAGGAATGCAATTTTGGACTTTAATGTTTACCTCTGTGAACAAATTGGGCCAGTAATACCTGACTCTTAAGATTTTATAAGCTATTGCTTGCCAGGCGTGGTGTCCTCAACACACTTTGACGTGGAATTCATCTATGACCCTTTCTGTTTTGGTCTCAACTAAGCACCTCAGCAAGAAACCCATGGGGTCTTTCCAATACAATTTACCATCTATGATACAGTATTTTACAGCATGTAACTTCAATTTCCTAGTTTTAGATGGGGTTAGTTCACTGGGACATTGAAAGGTCAATAGGTAAGAAACAATATCATGATACCAGAATGAAGTAGAGAACTTGTCTTGAATTTCAACTGTGGGTGTAGTGACATCAAGCTCATCTATCTCTAAAAATCCCTCGTTCTCTTGCAACTGATTTATTCCAAGTGCTTTTAAATTTGATTCGGCTAGCAATTTGGCCAAACCCTGACCTTTGATAATTTTAGTCGGTTTGACTTCCAGGTCAAACTCCTAGATTTTAGCTAGCCACCTGCCTCTTCTTCTGTCGTTGTCTAGTTGCACCAGGATATCTTTAACAGAGCTTGAAGGCACGTAAGAAATTATCTTTGAGTGCAACACATAAGTTCTGAAAGCCTTGAGAGCTTTCACCATTGGATAGGCTTGTTTTTCCAATATGTCATACTTCAACTCAGCATCTCTAAGACTTCTGCTAAAAAATGCAATAGGTCGCTCGAAACCTTCCTCATTTTTCTGTAACAATACAGCTGCGATAGTGTGTTCAGAGGCAAAAGAAAAAATCAAAAACTCCTTTGTGTAATCTGGGCTTGCCAAAACTGGTGCTTCGCTTATTACTCTCTTGATATGTTGAAACAACGCTTTGGCTTCATTTGTCCACTTCACCTCACTGTTCTTCTTGAGCATATCTGTAATCAATTTTACGATTTCAGCAAAGTTGGGTATGAATCTTCTCAAGAAATTTATTTTTCCTAAAAATGACTAAATTTCTTTTACATTTCTAAGAATATTTATAGTATCTATTGCCTCGACCCTTTTGGGATCAATTTTGATTCCATCTCTAGACACTATATGACCCAAGAGTTTACCTTCCTACATTGCGAAATGTGATTTCTTGGGGTAAAGTGACAAACCAAATTTGCGACATTTCTCGAAAGTTTGTTTGAGGTGTGTTAGATGTTCTGCATCAGATTTAGAGAAAACAGTCAGGTCATCAAGATAGATAACGACAAACTTATCTCTTTCGCCCATGAAATCAATATCCATGGCCCCCTGGAAAGTTGCCCCTGCATTCATTAAACCAAAAGGAATTTTTTCATACATAAAGCTACCCCAAGGGGTAGTGAACACAGTTTTTTCTTTGTCATCTTGATGTACTGTAATTTGATTGTAACCTGAAAAACCATCAATCGTGGACATTCTTTTAGCTCCAACTACCTTTTCTAAAACATGACCCATCTTAGGTAATGGATAATTGTCCTTAAGTGATGATTTATTTAGGTTTCTAAAATCTACACATAGACTGATTTCACCATTTTTCTTTCTTACTGGGACTAAATTGGCTACCCACTTAGAGTATCTTAGTGGGACAATGATTTTAGCGTCCAGGAGTTTTTTGACTTCTTTTTATATCACTGGTAGTAACGTAGGGTTAATTTGTTTGAGTTTCTACCTAAAAGGTTTGACACCTTGTTTCAGAGGAATTTTATGTTCCATTATAGTAGTGTCATAAGTTCTCAATTCGTCATAAGACCAAGTGAAAATGTCTTTATATTGTCTAAGAAACTCAACATACTTACTTTTGATTTCAAGAGACAGGTACTTGGATAATTTCACCAACCTAGGATTTTCTTTGGTACCTATATCGCAATCCTCGACCTCCTCTGGCTGAGGCTATAAAGTGGACTTCAAAGGGATGTCATTGTGATTAAATAACCTTTCGGTAAGAGCTTAACCTAGGGTGTTTGGCCTAGTACTGACGATTTACCTGTTTCACAATTAACTCTGCATCGCCAAAGACTTCCAAGTTTTTTATTTTCATTCTCCTGGAAGCTTCTAATCCTAACACTAAGGCTTCGTACTCACATACATTATTGGTGTGGTCAATGTCCCACTGTAGTCTATAAGAGAAAGGGATAACGAATTTGTCACCAGGTGCCACAAAGAGAACTCCAGCCCCTGCTCCAAAATAAGACGAGGCACCATCAAAAAACATTTTCCAAACACCAATGTTATATACATCTTCTTTTATTTGTTCTTTTCTATACAACTTTCTTCTATACATACATCAATATCACCGTCTATAGATAAAATACAATTACCCAAATCTTGATTTGCAATATAAACATGGTAGTTATTTGGATTGAGTGGGTCACTTATCGTAAAGGCCAACCTGGTTTCTCTATACAAGCACGTGAACTATCCTTCAAAATCTGGAATTTTGGCATACGTCATGTCGAGTTGGAGGGAACCTCCAAGTTTGGTGCCCCAGGACCTGGATAAGAGAATTCCATACTTCGAGGGTATATCAGCGACAACCACATCCATTAGAATGCTTTTCATAGGTATATGTGCAAGATTAACGACTAAGTCTTTTATCATGCCTATACACTTAACTTTTCTTGAATCGAATGAATATAAATCTCCATAAGGTCTGGTGATTTCAAGACCAAGTCTATCCATAATGGATTTAGGCATTACATTGTGAGAGGCTCCAGAATCTAACATGAAATTATGGAGCAGGTGATTGTACACAGTCAGTGTGATATAGAAAGGGGAAATGGTGTCTTTGGCACCTTCGAAGTGTGGGCCGAAAATTATGTTAGGCTAGTCATCTTCTAAATTTATAACATCGTCCTGGCTTTGGTTTTCTGAAAAACTAATTAATTTAGAGATTTGTTTTCTGTATATTGGGTTTTTTTCCAATTCGACGAGGGGTATCGGAATTTTGATTTTATTGATTTCATTTTCCAGATTAAAATTTCCTATTGTTTTGTCAATCTCTAAGGTTTGGTTTTCAAGCCCTTTCTTTTTAGATTTATTTTGTTGTGGGGTTTTCATTTCAGTTACAGGAACCTATGCTTTCTGTGTGTGTTACGACAGGTTTTTCCGTTGACTTTGTCTTGGTAGGTTGTGTGTCAGCAGTCTTAGTTTTTACGGTCTGTTTTTCAGCGATCTTCGAAATTGCCTCATCTGTTTCACCCCTCGGTAGAATCTTTTTCACTGGGGGAGTTGTGCAGCTCTTGTTTCTAGGCCTTAGATTGTACTTTTGGTGGAGTTCAACCATTATATCGTTTGTGATTCCCTGATAAGTTGAATCTTCCGTAACACTGTTGTTCTTGTTATTCTCATATCTATGTTTTGTAGTTACAAATTTTTCATAATCTTGCCTTGTTAAAAAAGGTTGTAGGCAGTCATTGCCAAGATTATTTATGTCTTCTTCTAGTTCCTCAAAATCTTCCACGTCTTCTCCTCCTAGAAAGTTCTCACTTTTAAAAGGGGCTTGGATTTTTTTATCTTCATTCTTAATTTGTTTTTGTTGATTTTGAGGGTTAGGATTCCTTCTGAAATCCTTTCTGGGAAAATGCTCATTCTTCGCTTGATCTAGTTCCATTATTGAGATCTTATTTGAAATCTGTTTGATTATTCTCGCCATGTCGTCCATTTTGTCTTTCGAAGATCTTCCTGATCCAGAGGGTCCCCCTTGTTCTCTGTATCTTCTAGTTTCTTTGTTTCTAATTTCAAATTTGGCTTTCATCTTTCCTGTTGCCATCATGTTTGATTCAATTTCTAATGCATCATATTGCATTTTAGTGAGGTCTATTGATCTCCTCTCCCTCAATAAGAGAGCGACATCAGGTCAAAATCTCCAATGAAGGTTACTTTTGCTGCGGGTTGGGAGGGTTTGACCTCGGCTGGAATTTTACTATACAATTTATTAAACCTTTGGGTAAACACGAGAATTGATTTAGAGTTTTTCTTTCTTAGAGCCCCAAATTCGGTTAGATAATAGAGACGGTATTTCCTTTCTCCCTGCTGTCTAATAAAATCATTTTCAAGTTCATCATATGATGGTATAGTTCCTGCTGCCAGACCTCGGAACGAGGTTCTTACATGACCTTCAAAAGTCTGAACCAAGAGTCTCGAGTAGACATCTTCATGTTCGAGTCCAAGGATGTCAGTGAATTGGTCAAAGAAAATGATGTGTTTGGCTGCAGTTAAATCGCCCTTTCCTGTGAATTTAGGCAGATTCTTCATGTAGTTTTCAGGTAAGTCATGGAGAGGAACTAGGAGGACCAAAGGAGCATATCTAGCAGCCACTTTTGCAAAGATTCGAGGGGGTGGTACTTGGCCACCTACTCCTCCTCCTCCAGCACCACCTTCGGCACTACCTCCAGCCTTACCTCCTCCAACCCCAGCCATTGATGATTTAGAGGTTGATGCTTGGAGACTATAAGGAAGGGTTTCAGGAAATTTGTTATCAAGGGACAAGAAACTTGAGGAAGGGGAACTAGGGAAAAATGGACTAATTTCTTCAGAATCATAGGGTGAATATATAAGAGAATCAACAAGAGTCATGTCGATAAATATAGGATGATCGTAGGAGTTCTGAGAGATAGGAAAATCAACTTCATGAAGTGAAGAGGTGTCAATCAAAGCAGGAAGTGAGGCGGATATTTTACCTCTATTGGTGAAAGAAACAGTTGGGAAAGTCTCAGTTTTAAAATCAGGCAAGACCAAACCAGGCTCAAGGGTTACAATCCTATTGGCAGGTAGTTCCCCGCAAGGAGGTGGGGTATTTGATCCTTCAAATTGACCTTTAGCGTTCGAATGTGTAATTTTAGGTTGATAAAACTTATTTGTCGATGAAATAGTCTATTTAAGGTATCTTCTTTATTTTAAAAATTTTTTCTGGATCGGAAACAGGCGAAGTATGTTTGTCGTCTGGGTTTTTCCTGGTGTTATTTCGTTTTAAAGCCAATTTATTTATCGTGGAGTCACCAAGTGAAAGATAAAGGTAGCCTTATAAGGTTTCCAATCTTTGTTCACAATCAAAGAGAGAAAGTGTCAATGTCGTTCTTCCCCAGGAAAAAGCTTTGTTTCTTCGTTCCTCGACAACGGTGCCAAAAAGATGTTGTTCTTGAGTTTATACTTTAAGGCTTTAAAGTATACTTTCAAGGAATCCGAAAAAGGCAGAGAGAGCTAAGAGATAAAAATTTAGTTATACAAGGATAGGCTAGGGCCAGTTTCTTAACTGTCTCTATCTAGCTTCCCAATTTTCCTGGGTGCTAATATCCCTTTCAATTGATGCCCGTGGACATTCTAACTCAAATCGGTTGCTAGTTGTTTGTAAGATGGTGTTGAATAAATTTAAAGCGATACTTGTTTGGTCTGATAGGTCGGGTTCGATATTGGGTTGTCTTGTAACTGGTACAGTCACGAGGGATAAAGATTTGAGAGATAAATTCTTGTGTTTTCTTTTAGGGTTTTCTATTTCTGGTTCGCAATATGTGAGAAGAACTTCAAAATATGAATTAATAGCATGACAAAATTAAAGGCCTCTTCCTGTATTTGAGTTAAATTAAAAAAAAAGAAGGGAATATACATGAAGTGAAAATAAAACATAAATTTGTTGAACGAGGTGAGGCATAAATTAAAGAGGAATCTCACTTTGTGACAGAAGAAGAAAAGAGGTAGAAAAAACTTTTAATGAAGCATATGATATTGAAATCTAAAACATTCACAGGTCTTGTACCTGCTGATAGTTGATACAGAGGAAAAACTATAAATGGTTAAATGACAAGAATAATTAATCACCACAATAGAGGTAGTACTAAATTGCAGCTAAGCATTCATCAATAAGATATATGAAAAGAAAATGAAACAACAGAGGATCACATAACTCAGGCTTGGCAAGATATGGAATCTTCAATCTGCATTCGTATTAATTCAGAAAATATTAATAATTACTTCATTACCATGCGCCCAGAAAAAAATCCCTTTTTTCAATCTTCTCAAATTATACTTATACAAGGTCACCAATACTTGATGATTGGTGATTTCCGAACTCCTAGGAGAAAACAATTACATAAACACAAACCTCAATCGTTCACATGATTATCTTTTTTTTTCTATCGTCTCGAAAATATAAGATTTCAAAATGATACTTCAATGTTTTGTTGAAGTATCTCCTTCTTTTGATCCAATACATTCAACACACTTTTCCAGAAAGTGAACAAAGTTTCTAGGAGGCACTAGAAGATCCTTCGCTTCGAATAGATAAAAATTTCTATGAACCTTCAGGAACTGGTCTTCAAACCCTTTATCAACAAACTTAATCGATTGCAATTTTAAGTTTGGTTGTACTAGCCACCTGTCTATTAGGGTAACATCAATTTCCTTTAGTTGTGAAATTTCCATCTAAATTTCACTCAAGATCTCTTTGAAGTTCAATTGATGTATTACAATGTTTATCTATCCTAGTAGCCTAGTGCAATTATCTCTTCCAATACCTAATGATCCCTCATCCAACAAATCAAAGATTTCTTCACAATCATCTTTGATTTCTTTGGCTATTCTCTTGTTTTCGACTATGTTGTTTTCCCATACTTTGAGCATGATATCGCCTTTGATCTGCTCTGTGACAGATAGCTTTGGAATTTTCGATACCTCTTTGTTCCCTGAACATACAACTTCTTTCTAAAAAGTAGTCATTTCTTCTTTAGCCTCCTTTTCCTGCAAAATAATATTATCAAGGGATTTACTTACATCTTGAAAATAATTCTGAATAATCTCTACCTTAGAGATCAATTTCTGTTGCTCAACTTCTAGCTTTGTATGCACCTCCAGTGAATGGACTTGAAAAAATTTCAAGTCTATAACCTAGCCTTCTGTCAAATCCAACTTGGCTTGTAGTTTCTTTACAAGTCCTTCTTGCTGAATAACCTGCATTTGACTCATTTTCACCTTCTGGTTCATTTAGTCTAGAATTGACTTAAGCAATTGAATTTCTTTCTTATCAACAACTCTGGCCTGCTCCATACCTTTATTTATTTCTTCTCTAATGTTTTTCTCAGTATTTTTAATTTGGTTTTTCAACTGGGCTATCATGTGATTACTCTGTTTTAGCCTAGTTCTCATGCTGTCAACAGTGAATAGATTTGTTATTGCCAAATCTCCCATGGAACCTGCTACCTCTGTAGGGAAATCTTCTTCTTCCAAGTTTTCCCATCTACCAACACCCTATGATTCCTTATCATACCACCTTCTCTCATATACATCTCTTGCTTTAACACAACCTTCCTCTTTTTACTGAAAAAGTAATCATAGGGAGGTATATCTTCTCTAGAGATAGGGGTAAGGTCACTAGCATATATGACTCCGATCTGAGGGAGCCCAAAAGTAGACTGTAAAGGGGTCAAGGAAGCAATGGGACTCCCAAGCTCTATGCATTTTGTTTCCCCTGTTGTCTTGGGGGTATCAACATGAACAGTAGATGATGAAGGAAGAGTAGATGATGAAGGGGGAATCGGTTTATTGGACTTGGGAGGTGTCCCAGACCTTATTTTTGCTTCTACTCCTGGATTCTCTGTCTCTGGGAATTCTTCATTTTGTGAATACCTTTCGTTCCCCTGTGGATTTTCCTTGGTGTCTTCTTTATCCTGCACTTTTTGTCTAGAACTCGAGGGAGTATTTTCTTGTGCTGGAGGAGGGGTTGTTGACTGTCCCTACAATACCTTGGGCAAACCACTTCATCTATGTCTCTAGAAGGTTAGAAGAATAGTTTGCAAGATGGATGGTAATGTTTGTATCCTGTCTAACACCTCCTCATAGGTTTTCCCCCCTTTGAATATGTCATCGCAAGGGGACTTCTCATGTTCATACGCTTTCATGCTACAATGATCCATGTGAGTTCCCACTACTTGGTAGGGGTCGTGTTTCCTATGTTTGAGATCTACCAACTTGACCTCTTCTAGTGTTGCAGATTCAACCTTGGAATGACCCAAGTTGAGTAGAGAAAACTTCCCAATCTGTACAGGAAAGACTGGCCAAAAATTCTTCTGAGTTGTCTTCAGTTGTATCCCATTGCCGCCTGTTATTATCTGATGAGCTACTTCTCTGCACACCAGTCTGTCAGGGAGGAATCTCTCAAGTGCATGAGGAGGGATCAAACATCTGAAAAACCTTAATAGAGGAGAAATTCTCCTCGATAAACCGATTGACAACTGCCTTGAGGTTTCCTATGACCAACTCTGAAATGCAGGGGGTTGCACAGCCATGCAGCATCTAATGCACCGATATCACCAAGAAATGACAAATTTCGTAAAAAGAATCCTTAGCATTTTCTTCCCACAACTTGGAATGATATTCATGAATGGGCTCAGTGCAGGTTGGGTTCCAACTCCAATTCATCAAGGGGAATGGAGTCATGAAACATATAGCATCCATAATGTATGTGGGCATGTAAAAGGCTACTGGTTGGCCTTTGGATCTCGCGGTTTGATACTCCATAACCTCCTTAGCCAGGTTATCTGATAGAATCTTGTTCCAATTGAAACTGTAGCCTTCGGCTGCTTCATGTAAAAGGGGCACCCATTTTGCAGGGAAATGGGTAGGACTTTTATTCTCGAGGAGTCTACATAGCATCAGAGCTACATAGACCATGCACTCATTTAATGGGGTTGTGGCATATACGCTATGGGAATTGGCCCTGAATTTTGTTGGGTGTCCCCACCAGTCTTTGATTATGCCGGAGTATGTTTGATCTGCCTCTATGCATTCTTTTCTTTGAAATTCCCTTACGAATTCTTTATTATAAATATATTTATAATTGGGAGACAGTTTGTACATTACTTCTATATGCTCTGGCCTGAAAGAGTCGATGAAAACCCCTTGGATATTCAAAATGCTCCTAATTTGTACATATGTTCTCTCTAAATCCCAAATGATCATATCGTTGTACGACATGAGTCGTGGGTGTGTAGCTACTTTGTGGAGCTCAAACTCTGCTATGTCTTAGAGTTTGTTATCAGAATCATCGGGAAAATTCTTTATTTCGTAGTCCAAGGTTTTGAAAATTTGCCTCCAGGATTTGATGGAATCAATGGAATGCGGTGTAGTATCAGATATGATATCTCCTTCTGGGCTTGAGCTTTTAGTTGCTTCTTCACTTTTCTTAGGTGCCTTTCTAGGATCCATAATGTTCGTGCTAGACTGAAAACCTGTTCGCAAAGGAAAAATGTCTAAGCCTAGATAAATGAAACTCACTCCTAATTGTAAAAAATAAGAATGAAATTCGAAATACAGAGCCTTTATTAACCTTTAACTTGTCTTACAATGAGCGTATTGACAGAGGTGATAATGAATTAATGTTTTAATGAGGAAGATACGCCTGGAGATACGCCTTTGTGTCAAAAATACCTCCATTTGTCCGTTATTAATACTGTCAAAATGTGAAATGTGAAAAGTAGTTTAGTCATCATTAATCCCATTTTAAACTAACTTAATTTAGTCTTCGACTTTGTTAAAAATTTGCGATTTCTCATTTCGGAGTTTCCGGGATCCTGTCCCCAAGAGGTATGTCATAAGTAAACCCTGAATCGCAAAAACGTGATGGGATTAATTTAGGCGCTAATCACTTGTATTAATGCTTTAATTGATCAAGATTAGTAATTAATTTCTACTTTTCGGAAAATCGGGAATCGTGAGTTCGAGGATCGATATTTTGATAGCACTTTGATACAAGAAAACCTGAATCGTGAAAGATTAGTGAATTGTTGATTGTGTTTAAGAGTTTAATTAATCATGATTAAAGGGTATTTTGTGAAAAGCACATCGGGACTTATAACATTCCTTTTTTCTTTTTTATTTCATTTAATATAAAGCCTTTTTGGTATTTCGGCACCGGGACTCTGGAGTTTTTAACTAAAAATCATACCTCGTGAAAAAATGAATCCCAAAACCTAAAAAAATTGAAAGACTTTTGACTCCTTTTTAAAACTAAGGGCGGCTCCATGACTAGGAAAAAATGAAGTTTCAGGTTTAAAGAGTAAAAAATTAAACTTTGTGTCAACAACCCCCATCTCAAAATACAAGGGACTTTTCACCAAATTAAAGGGACGGTATGGTGCCCATGATAATTACCACATGCCTGAAACCTAGGCCACTAGTGGGAATGCCTCCTGATGTTAAACAATCATCAACACTCCCTATTAGCGAGGGAGTCATTCCATTCTCCATCATCACCTAGAAGTAGCATTGTCTCCCATCCTAGGAGTAGCTTTATCTCCCGCACTAGATCCACTACCATAGTTTATCTCCAATCCACATGATTGGATTCTCCCCTATCATTGAGGCAAGTCCTATTGTCTATCATAATCCCTCCATGGAAGACACCATGCTCTTATAAGTCTTCCACTCCTGAGCATCCTTCCTAGACATCCCAACCCATGACACCTTCTTGACAGTCTTAGAAGATGCTTCTCTCCCATATGGACCTGAAGGTTGGCTCCCACTGAATGACCGACTCTCCCTTTGAGCCTCATGACTCCTTATGAATTCGAACTCCCTATGAGTCTCCTAACTCCCTCTAAAGTTAGACTCCCTCTGAATCCACTAAATCCATATGAAGTTTGACTCCCTCTGAATCCACTGACTCCCTTTGAATTCAGACTCCCTCTGAATCCACTAACTCCCTAGAGTTCGAGCTCCCTCTGATGAGTTTGAGCTCCCTCTGAGTCTTCTCAAACTTCAAATATACATGCTCCTCGTCCATTGTCACTCTACTACTGAGGGTCATGGCTCGCATAGGTTATCCCTTATTCCTATACACATTTCCCTATCTAACTCAAGGACTATTGTTGTGCCTAGGTTAGATCCTCTGGGAATCTAACAACACCTGTCCATCTTGGAACAAAAAAACTGCATTTCCCTTCTCCTCAATCACTTAGACCAAGAACACACTCCTTGCACCCATAGTGCATTTGTCACTCGCAACACATCCCCTGACTCCATCCGCAATACCACTGCTCCATATCCATGTACTACATGCATGGTCCTCATGCCAAGCTCCTTGTGCATACCTAAGTCAGACACTATGAAGCTCTCGAAAAAATATTGTGCCCCTGTTATGTGCTAATGGTTCCCACTGTATAAGAACCATGCAATCCTCCAAGGCAAGCCTCTTTCTTACCTAATTCATGACAATCCAATGAAATTCTTCCCAAGTCCATCATCCAAAAACTCTTCATGTCTACACACTCTACAACTGAATCTCTGTCCTCTCTTTGAACATTCCCGAGATATGGATGGACACTTAGTCTAGTCCATTCTAGGCCTCCACAACTCATCTATGCAAGTGTACTCATCCTCCCGGATCAAATACCTCATACATTGTCATACCTTGACAATGTGCAACTCTCTGTCTCGATGAATACTTTATCTCGTTAAATTTCCAAACATTTGAAGCTATCTCGTATGTGCCAAAGCACTTGATCTGAACTCAACGAAAATCAACATGAAAAGTCACTACAAGTCCATCATCGAAGTTGGAAACCCTCCACACAACTTACTACAACGAAATGAGCTCTTCGCCAATCCACCAGAACTCCCAACCCACCACACCGTTGAGCTGCAATAGTCCACAAATCCTCATCTGGAGGGTCTACTCCATGTCTCAAACCAAAGACCATCTATCCTCTTACCACCTGCAATAGTCATTATTTCTCCTTCTCAAATATATCTCCTCAACACTGCTACAGCTCCCTCTTAGAGTTGTCTCGTGTAAATATCTCAGATCCAACTGCCCTTCTTAGAACCACAACTCTAATTCCATGTTAGATTTTGACCCCACCTCAGTTTTGGTCTATGTCTTCGATAATTATACACAAATTTACTATTTGAATTGTAAGCATAAACACACTGAGATTCCTAACCATTTAGCACGACGGAAAATCAAAACTAGAAATTAGATCATACACAACTACACAAGAATTTAATGCTTAAATCCAATGTTCTTAAACCAAGAACCAATGGTCTCTCGGACCAGGGACAATGGCCCAATCTTACATATATTAAAATACCAAAATTCACTTACAAGGAATAGTTGAAACCCTCCTTGGTTTCCATGCCAAACTTGGTTCAAGACTGTTGTTATTACAACTCTAAATGCATTGTTGTAACAACCTCTTAGGGTTTTCCAAAATTTATTTTTACACACCTATAACAACACTCTTTTGTTGCCCCCAAAATATCCCTTTATACTTTCCTCAAAGTGCCCCTCAGACCTATTGTTGGAGTGGTTTTTCTACCCTCAAAAATTCCCTAAGTACTGCTCATATGTGGGTTGTAATAGCCCCTTTTCTTGGTTGTAACAACCCTCTAAAACTTCATATACTAGTCTCCAGAACACCTATGGTTGTCTTCCATCTCTTAACTAGCCCACTATTCTACTGTTACAGTCCTCCCTTGGCTGCCAAATTCTCTTGGACTATGTAAATACCTTCCACAAGTCCCTCCTTCCTTGGTCAAGTCACCTAGGTTGTTGTCCCAACCGGCGACAACCTTCTTAGCCTAGGTCAAACCCTCCAGTAACCTCCTTAAGTAAGGTCGAGCTCCATAGTTTATAGTTGCACCTCCTCCTAGTTTGGTCGAGTCCCTCGCTTGGATGTAGCTAGGTTGTTCTAGTAGGTCTAGCCTCTCCTAGGCCTTGACCTTCCCTTTCTTGTTTTCCAACTGAGGTACGAACCTCCTCCTCCTTGCTACCTTCCCAAAAAAAGACAAAAAAGCAATAGAACTCAGGCCTAAAGGCCTTCCTCCATGGATGGACTAAGGTCACCAAGTCTGGACTAAAATCACCAAGCTATCTACACACATGTCCCCATCATGATTAGGCACACATGTCAGTGTGAAGCCCCATCACAAACCCACAAATCCCATCACCAATCCCCCAAGCCCCCAGCTCAAAATACAATGGGGTTTTCACCAAACGAAATGGATAATCTAGTTCCCACGTGCTTGACACCTAGGCCACTAGAGGGAATTCCTCCCAATGCTACAAAAGAATAAAAAAAAGGAGGGATTCAATCCCTAGTTGGCATGTGGTGGACTGGTTTCCTGTTCAAAGGATTGGATATGGATTAGGGATGCATAGGGCTTCAGAAGTGTTCTTTTAGGGGATAACTAACCCAATTGAGTACATTGATTTGGAGGATATATGTAGTCTATGGAATCTCATGATAGAGTTGTGTGGACTTTCCTTGTGTATATACATCACCTTGGAGTCATTATTGTGCACAACGTCACCATTGGAGCATGACACTTGTACTCTAGAGTGAACATCTCACTTGTGTGGCCTATAAGGGTTCATGTAGATTTATTGTAATGGCTTAGGCCCACATAGTATTGTTTTCCTCACTTACCTCTCATATAAATAGAGGAAGAAGAGAACATTTCCACAATGTGTTCATTCACTCGATTTTATTCACTCTTGTGATGGGATATGAATAAGAGAAGAGAGTGCACACTTCATCTTTCTCTATCTCTCTTAAGTCTTCAATTGTACTTGTATTCTCTCTCTTTCTTGAGGCACTAGGGTTTCTTGGTATTCTTGGAGTTTCTTGGAGAATATTTGAGTTCTAGGTTTAGGGTTTATCACTCGAAGATTGGAAATTAGGTTTTTTAGAGAGAACACTAGGGTTTATTTATGAATAAAAATAGAAGAGGAGGATGCCTTGCCTTGGAGGTTGTGTTGGGGAGATTCTTGCACTTGGATCTTCTTGATTGAGCTAGGGTTTGATGCTTTACTCTAGCTAGGTATTTTTGGGTAGCTGGAGTTTTTGTACTATCATTCAGACAAGGCTTTGTCATTTACTTGTACTTCATCTTGATCTTATATATGAAGTTTCCATATATCCATGTATTGTGTCATTTTCATATTTACATTTGAGCTATAAATGTTCTTTATTCTTTGATATTTACAACCATTATATATTGTTGATTGAACATAATTAAAAGGAAAAATTGTTAGGTGACTTGACATCTAACGAAGAATATAAGGGGATGATTTTACTATTATTATACTATTGTAAGAGTGCATATTCATATATTATTATTGGTTGATAAGTTGCCCCAAAATGGGATAAAACCTATTTCTTTGTTTGGTAGATTTTCTCCTTGAATTGTTGGGAAGTTTGGGGATATTTGAAGTGAATTGTTGTGATCTTTCCATTTATTTTTATACTCTAATTTACAATAGTCCTAAAGGATGAAAATTTAGGGCTAAGATCTAGGAAACCTTCTAGGAAGAAGGTAAGTTTTGCATTAATTTCTTGAGTGCAAGAAATTTCCACATTTAGCACCTTAGATGGAGAGTAAGTTAGCCTTGGAGAAAACACTCCTAAATACTTTACTATTTGGATCTTGCTTGGAGCATTCCAAGACTACTTTCTCATTGATGAAGTGAAGTGCTCTACATATGAAGACACTCTTTGCACACTTTTTCACACCTGATGATGGGATGCCTAGCTTGTGGAAGGATTTATTGCACACATTTTCATGCTTTATGGATGGAAGTCCACCTTGGAGAACCCAAACCTATTATTTGGTGGATATCTATGAGGTTTCAAACCCTTGATGTTGGGATGTCTCATCTATGGAGGCCACACGTTCCATTTGAGGAGGTTTTACTTGGTTATTTCACACTTATAGTATTTTATGAGATGTTGGATCTTGTTGACATGGTCAACCACTTTGGAGGAGACACATGGCATAGCCACTCATTATTTTATTATTTTTTGACTTGTCACATGAGTTGGTTATGAGCTAGTATTATCATATTGTTTTCTTTGAATAAAATCATGGATCTAGATAACATCGAGCTTATTTTATTATTTTTTATTGGAGAGAATAGTGGATCGAGAAAAACAAATCATTTTTATTGGAAGGGTATGTTAGAATATAGAGGATTGTAAATGCACCAAGCAAGAAAATAGAAACTAAATTGAACAGATGATCCCACCCAGAAGCTAGCGCACCACTTTCCAGCTCTCTCAGAAAACTTACGCACAAAATTGTTGTTGCCTGCAACTACCTGCGCAGATTTATCTCTCACTGCAATTGCTGAGATGTGAAATAATGAAACCAATGCCCTGTATTTATAGTGGACTGGCCAGTCTAACTGGGGACGACTTCTCCTTCTGGGCATCAATAAATTCAATTTAAATATATTTGTTTAGCCGACAACTTGTCTAGGGTTTCCTTTAATTCTTTGCTTCCTTCCGGAGGATTCTAGTCTCATCATAGGTCACAATAAAGGTTCATACCTCCCGAAGCTACCATAATATTAACACTCCCTCCTAGATAGGGAGGTACGGTCTTGAGCACAACAAACCATTCAACTGGTAGCACCACGAGCACCTATCATTATTATACGACTGGATAATCTCCTATGACAACTGGTACAATATCAATTAATAGAACATACCTGTGTCTATTCCAGTAGTACACAACTACTCAAACTTGTGAAACACAATCACAAACAGTAGCATAACTAATGTCATTCATTCTTCATAACAAATATCTGATAGCAACCTGTATCGAAACAATGTTATGACAAGAACTTAATCATCTGGACCAATCTTTCACTCACGTCTGTGAGATCTGAAAGAGTGTCTACCCTCAGTATAGAAAATCAATAACAATCATCTGGGCCAATCTTTCACTCACATTTGTGAGGTCTGAAACAATGTTTTCCCTCAATATAGAATATCAATAATGGGCTATCTGCCCCATTCTTCTCA
>CBVK0100894543.1:0-15555 GCA_900067695.1 Picea abies | reverse complement strand
GTTATGTTTCCTTCCAGCGTTTTAGGCTGACTGAAGGGGTGTGAGCCCATAACCTGTTAGAATATAGAGGATTGTGCTCATTTAACCATTGACGATACCCTCGTCACCCAACCATAGGTCGAAGCCACCCTCTGATCACCTTGACCTTGACCAAGAAGAGAATCCTGGTAGCAATCAATAGCCAAGAGAGGCTGAATGCACCAAGCAAGAAAATAGAAACTAAACTGAACAGATGATCCCACCCAGAAGCTAGCGCACCACTGTCCAGCTCTCCCAGAAAACTTGCACACAAAACTGTTGCTGCCTACAACTGCCTGCACAAATTTAGCTCTCACTGCAATTGCTGAGATGTGAAATAATGAAACTGACACCCTGTATTTATAGTGGATTGGCCAGTCTAACTGGGGTCGACTTCTCCTTCTGGGTATCAATAAATTCAATCTAAATATATTTGTTAAGTCGACAACTTGTCTAGGGTTTCCTTTAATTCTTTGCTTCCTTCCGGAGGATTCTAGTCTTGTCATAGGTCACAATAGAGGTTCATACCTCCCGAAGCTACCATAATATTAACAGGTTATGGAGCCAAAAGACAATAAAATGTCTATCTATCCCTATTTGCAGTTATGGTTGGAATTGTGGGAACTCTCTTGAGCCTCATTGAATATATTTTTAAGGTTAATGGAATGGGTTTCTATACATGTGTGACCACCATTTTCATCCATTCTATTGGGAACATCTAAAATTTTTTGCAATAAGGACTTTATGTAGGGAAATCATCTATTAAGGAAGAAGGATTAAATGGTTATTTAGTTTATTCTTCTTGTTGTTTTCATTTATATATTTTGAGTATTGTAATTTGCCATTCATGGAATGGTTTCATAGCATTTTTAATTGAAATCAAATCACACTTTATTGTCCTATCATGTGAATGAGTAGAGCATATTTCCAAGGGTATATAAACCTTCTTTTCTAGAAATGTATTCAAGCATCCATGCGTGAGATTTTTCATGAAAGGCAACAATTTTCACCATCTCCATTCACTTGATTTTGACCCTCGTGATTCCCTTTTTGTTATGGACCTAACCTCCCTAACCCCTCACTAGGTAGAATAATATGTTTTCCATGTAATAA
This sequence comes from Picea abies, assembly GCA_900067695.1. NCBI lineage: Eukaryota > Viridiplantae > Streptophyta > Pinopsida > Pinales > Pinaceae > Picea > Picea abies. Next base: position 14,424 of record CBVK0100894543.1, on the reverse strand, counting down.
AGGTCGACATTAGTTAATAAGGCCTATTTAATAATGTGAACAAGTCTAATGTAAGAAGAATTAATAGAAGCTTCCACTTCTAGAAATATCTTCCTGTAGAATGTCCTTTAGAAGATAGACTTAGTATAAAAAGGAGTAGAAGCCATGAGAAAGTCTTGTCTTGAGAATTATGGTAATAGAGCTCTTCTTTGGTAGAGGTTTCCCCCTCAAAGAGGCAAGTGAACTTGGATTTCTATCAATAACGGTATCATTTTTGGTGTTGTGATTCTCTATATTTTGTTGTTCTACTAGTATTTTCTGCAATATTATGTTTTTTCTTATTATAATATATTTGGTACCTTACAAGTGGTATCAGAGCTCTTTCCTCTATAGAAATTGTGGGTAATTTCTTTCAGGGTAGAGACGTGTATCATTGACATATTTAAAGAACAAAGATCTATCGTTCAATGGGTAAAACTATGACTAGGAAAGACTACACACAGAAAGTACAAATCGTTTCATGGGGCTACCCAAACAAAAAAAATTCCTTGTTGGAAACCTTTGTAACCCCTGTTGGTACCCCTTCACATTAGACATAATCTATATGTGAATCCCACTTACCTTCATGTATATAGGGAGTCCCCTAGGTCTCCTAAAACCAACCCTAGATCATTTGATCGACCACCTAACTGTTATAGTGACACCGAGAACAACACTCGGGAAGATACTCTCTAGTACCTAGGTAATCGAGTAGTACGGCTAAGGGTATGATCAAGCCTCCTTAGTTGGTTCCTTGACATATTGGGTCGAGTAATATTGTTTGAACCCACACGTATATTAGAGAGATATAGCATAGGGAAAACCCTTGTATGTAGGACACTTGTAAACCCTAACCCTTGGGAGTGGAACTGAGTAGAAGGGATATTTTGTCATGCAACCATGCCTCTTGCATCTTGGTTGTGAAATTCCTACACAATTTCCAGGTTGGAGTATAAATCTACAGGAGTTAAAAAATAGAGTATAGTGGTCCCTCTGGAACCCTTACCCAGAACCTCTCCCATTAGATTCCTCTCTTCTCCCTGATCGTCGTGGTCCCTATCATTTTTAAGAAATTTTTTTTGTGGAACCACCCACCCTTCTTGGCAACCTTATTTCCCACCTATTCCATTGGATTCCTCTCTTTTCACTAATCATAGTGGTACCCTTCACCAGTAAACCCTTTTCTATACAAATCTGACCACCCCATTCCTATGTTTCCCTTTCACTGTGGCCCACACTTGCAACCGAGACCTTGAAAATTGCCTCAATGCCTTGCCATTTGATATCTCCATGAACCAAAAGGAAATGAGACAAATCAATTCCAATATGTCCACCATCAATTCCACCATAGAGGCCAATATATAATACATGAAACAAGACATTAATTCCCACATAGAGTGCTATCTTGAATCCTTTTTTGCCAAGATCACTAAATTACTGAATATTCACAGAGGCCTTACCTCATATGAGCAACCTTCTAACCCATAAGGCCCTTCTTCCTCCAACTCCCATACTTTTCATTCCAAAAACCTTCATCATGATCTACATCTTCCATGAGTGGATGATCCAGATGGATGTCAATGGCCTCCCACCTATTCCAACTATCTCATTTTGGCAGTTTTCCATTTTGGCAGTTGTTTCCCTAGTTTTTGGGTCCCTGACTTGCGAGGCCATTTTGAGGCCCTAAACAATATTTTTAGGGATCACCACAATAAAAATGACCTTTAGTAGATAGAAACAAAACGTATAGTCATTGGATAGAACTTTCCAACGAGATATCATGAACCTAAAATGGAGATCGTATGCAAAAGTTACGACCCCGGGAAGTTGATGTAATAACTTACCCAAACGGGGCCCACATGATTTTTGGGGCTTCAACTCCTAGGGTTAGGTTCTTTGGATGTCTAGGGTTTTTGAAATTCATGTTTATTGTAAAAATGCATTCAGAGCCTCATTGTAATCATCTTCTTGTGAATGAGCACAACCATCACATCTCTTCTCAGATATAAGCCGCCACCATTCTAGCAAGCTTGTTTCTGCTACATTTTACAGTTTCATCTTATTTTCTTATTGAATAGAAACCAGTTTTAATGTATACCTGTTATTTTGTGTTAAGCATCTTTTGATAATAATTTGTATTCATTTCGTTCTATAAATATATTCTGGATCAGTGGTATCAAAGCGGTTTTCTCCTTGTCTTTCTTAATGCATGTCCCTAACGAGGTTAGGGTATAAAGAATTGGGTCTCGAGCTTGTTTCTCTTGAGGAAAACATCTCTCACATGCCCAAACAACCTCTCATGGAAGAAGAAAATAAATACAACAAGACAGGATATCCCTTCAAAATGTTGCTCAAGGAATCCTTCACGCAATGGAGGAGCGAGATGATGGATAGTTTTGCACAAATCCTTCAATGGCTACCAATAGGCGATGCATCTTCCTCAAATGAAGGCATCGCCCTCTTCAAGGTAAAAATCAACTTTGATATTCCTATATTTGAAGGTCATATAGACTCAGATGCAGTAGACAAATGGTTGAATTTGCTAGAAGGGTATTTCTTTGTCCATAACTTCTTGAATAGAGAAAAGATTACTTTTGCGCTTCTCAAAGTTGCCCCCCATGTCAAAGATTGGTGGGAAACTTTATGTGAGCAAAAGGAAACAGGGGAACCCTCATTATTTATAGTCATAGTCACTTTAGAGTCCTTCAGATGCTATTAAGGAACAATACTACCCTGTTGGAAGTTATGATGACCTGTACACAAAATGGACCACACTACGACGGGAAAGAGACCAAGTGGTGCTCGAGTTCACAAATATCTTACATACCTTGTGTAACAAGTTGGGTATCAAATATTCTGAGTGAGATATGGTTCTCAAGTATCGTGGTTGTCTGCATAGATACATCTAGGATGAAATGGAGTTTATGGACATCTCATCCTTAGGCGTGACCTACCAATATACCGTCAAAATCGAGAAGAAACTCAAACAAAAGATGCAGCAATTTGGGCATGGGAACCCCTCACAATAAAATCCAGGAAATGGAAGCCCCAACCCGTAGAAAAAAGGACAGAGCAAAGATGGACAGCCAGTCTAGGCCGCAAGCAAAGATGGACACCGGAAAGAAAATTAAAAGATATCGGGAAGTGGTGAGACTTCCATAAGATCCCCTGGCATAACATTGTTGATTGTCACTCGAAGCAGTCGTTGGTGGATAAGATGAAAGCCTTTGAATCAGATGCGGGTTCCAACTCTGATTCAAAACTAGAAAGGGGGAGACAGATCATAGATGTGAAACCCAGTTCTACCGTTGCTACCACCAAGCTCCATCCCAGTGAACCAGATGAGCCAGAGGAAGGAGAGCGCCTTTTTCATTCACATATATGGGTGAAGGGTACCCCACTGCACTTCATCGTTGATAGCGGTAGCCAAAAGAACCTCATCTCAGCAGAGGTTGTCAAGCGACTCACCCTGCCAAAAATGTTGCACCTGCATCCCTACACCATCGGATGGCTCCGCCAAGGAAGTGACATCCGCGTCAGCCAACAATGTCGCATGTCATATGGAATCAATCCCTTCAAAGAGGAGGTATTGTGTGATGTTTCCCCTCTCAAAGTTTGTAATGTTATTTTGGGCCAACCATATTTATGGAAACGTCATGTTGTATATGAGTCTAGGCCTCGCAGTATTATCATTACTTTGAACAAGAAATTGTATAAGATACCTGAGGCAGTCCCACCCAGTGCTATTTCCTTGATCTCTATCAAGCAATGCAGAAAGATCATCTCTCAGATAGGGAATTTTTTCTTCTTTGTGATTCACTCTCAGAATGAGCGAAAGATCACAGCCACATCCAGAGTCTCTGCGGCCAACCTCTCCAAAAAGAAGAAGCAAGTGGATAAGGTCATGGAAGAATACTCAGATATATTATCCTCACCTACTAGGTACCTATGCACTGTCAGGTCAAGCACCCCATCGATCTGACCCTTGGCGTACCGCTACCCAATGGGCCAGTCTACCATTTCTCTTTGTTATAGAATGAGGAGATCAAGAAACAAATCCAAGCACTTCTCCACAAGGGGCACATCCATCCCAACTCATCACCTTGTGGGAGCCTAATCATGTTGGTACAGAAGAAAGATGGAACCTGACTACTTTGCGTTGATTACGGGGCCCTGAATAAAATCAGTCAAAAATCGATACTCGATTCCCCGAATCGATGACCTCCTTGATCAACTCACGGGGGAAAAATACTTCAGTAAGATTGATCTGGAGTCTGGCTACCACCAGGTCCCGATAGAATAGACAGATGTATGGAAGACCTCCTTGAAGTCAAAGGAAGGTCTTTTTGAATGGTTGGTCATTCCCGTTGGTTTGAAAAATGCTCCAGCCACTTTCATGAGGATGATGGACGATATCCTGCGACCATTCACCAATACATTTTTAGTGGTGTATCTAGATGACATCCTCATTTACAACAAGACTTGGGTATAATACTTACAACATGTTTAGCAGGTTCTACACACCCTATGACGACACCATCTCTATGCCAACTTGGAAAAATTCTCCTTCGGCATGGACATGGTTCATTACCTCGGCTACATTGTTGATCAACATGGTGTACATGTGGATCTAGCCAAAATCCAAGTCATCCATGATTGTCCAACCCCAACCACACTCATTGAGCTTCAAAGCTTCTTGGGCCTTGCCAATTTATACCGTAGGTTCGTGTTGGGATTCTCCCATATTGCATGGGCCCTTAGCCAAGTAACCAGAGGTGGTGGTAAGGAGAAATTTATGTGAGGTCAGTCCCAACAACAATAATTTGATGATTTGAAGTAGCGCTTGTGCTTAGCCCCAATACTTTCACTATTGGACCTGCAAAATCCCTTTGAGATTGAGGCATATGCTTCAGACTATGTTGTGGGCATCATTCTCATTCAACATGGCCACCCCGTGGCCTCTCATAGTAAGACACTATCAGATGTTGTATGTAAGTACCCTACTTAAGACAAATAAATGTACTCCATTGTGAAATCCTATCGCCAGTGGGGGAATTACATTCTTGGGAAGAAGACAGTCATCCACATTGATCATAAGCCAATGTAGTTCATGCATACACAAGGAAAATTGCAGAATGACCTCCATCAGAAGTGGTCCACATACTTGTAGCAATTCCACCTCAACATCAAGTATAAAATGGGAAGCACAAACTGCGTTGTTGATTACCTCAGCAGACCGCCAGTCGCAGCACTCACCATGGTTCTAGACTCTTGCAGCTGTGAGACCTCTAGATGGCCCCAACTCTATGAGACAAACCCCGACTTCACCACCACCTACCAAATGTTGGGCGCAAACATAGTTGTCACTAATTTCCATCTTCAGGATGGGTTGTTGTTTCATCTGGGCCATATTTGTGTTCCATCAAGTGAGCGAGTGAAGATGATCTGGGAAGCCCACTATAGTTGGGTGGCAGGAAACTTCGGTGTCAAAAAGACAGTGGCAATGTTGCAGAAAAAATTCTATTGGCTGAAAATTCACCAGGAGTTCAACAAGTATATCAGGTCCTACACTGCATGCACGATTTCCAAACTAGACACTAAGAAATAGGGAATTTACACCTCTCTGCCTACTCCTGAAAGTCCATGGAAATCCATCTCAATGGACTACATGTCAGGCCTCCCATCCACCAAGCAGGGAAATGAATGTGTTTTTGTGGTTGTGGATCGCTTTTCTAAGATGGTGGTTTTGGTTGCCTACAAGAAGAGAATCACAGCAGAGGCCACTACCAAGCTCTTATTTGAACGAGTTTAGGTACATTTTGGAATCCCACAAACCATTCTCTCAGATTAGGACATTCGATTTCTTAGCACATTCTGGTCAAGCCTCTAGTCATTGCTGGACACCAAGCTCACCAAATCCACGGCCTTCCACCCCCAGACAGATGGCCAAAACGAGGTCGTAAATCGAATGATCGTGCATATCCTGTGCATGTATAATTACAAGCACCCTCGCACATGGGATGAGAATATCCCCCATGTTCAACATAGCTACAACCGAGCCCTGCATATCTCAACTGGCCACAACCCCTTCCAGGTGGGGTTTGGATTCCAACCATTGGGTCCCATGGATGTTGCACTACCCCTTGCAATCACCTCGACTGACTCATATCCTACTCCAACTGAAGTGGAAAAATACACCCGTTTCATTGAGTGGATCCAACACATCCGCCAACAGGTTTAGGATATCCTACAGAAGTCCAATGATAAGTACAAGTAGTTCCATGATCAACATAAGGTGCCACATAAGTTTTAGGTGGGCGACAAAGTTTGGTTCACTTGCAGAAAGAGCGCCTTACAGGGCCCCATCAAAAGCTTCGCCCACTTCGTTATGGGTTGTACACCATCACCAAGACTATGGGTGATAATGATTTTGAGCTCAACATTCCTCCTTTCCTTGGCTTGCACCCAGTGTTTAATGTGGATATCCTTCGACCGTATTTCCCACCATTATTGGACACCTCAGAGACAACAGAACAACTGACACCAACATATATCAACCCTGACCACATACAACAAGAATCCAGTGATCATATTGTGGACAAACAGATCAAGGGAACTCGCCAGCAACCGATCCAACTTTATCGAGTTGTCAAAGCAGGGCAGCTCCTGCACCAAGGCAAGTGGCTCACTCGGGGCCAAATTCAATAGGAATTTCCTCATCTGATGGGGGAACTCAATGCAATGGAGACCATTGATTCCTAAGGGGGGAGGATTGATCCAGATGGATGTCGGTGGCCTCCCACCTATTCCAACTAGCTCATTTTGGCAGTTTTCCAGTTTGGCAGTTTTTTTCTAGTATTTGGGTCTCTGATTTGTGGGACCATTTTGAGGCCCTAAACAATGTTTTTTATGGCTCACCATAGTCAGAATGACCTTTGATAGATAGCAACAAAATTTGTAGTCCTCGGATAGACCTTTGCAATAAGATATTGTGCACCTAAAATGAAGATCGTATGCAAAAGTTACAACCCCAGGAAGTTGATGTAATAACTTACACAAATGAGGCCCACGTGACCTTTGGCACTTCATCCCCTAGGGTTAGGTTTTTTGGATGTCTAGGGTTTTTTAAATTCCTATTTATTGTAAAAAGGCCTTCAAATCCTCATTGTAATCATCTTCTCTCGAATGAGCACAACTGTCACATCTTTTCTCAAAGATAATCCGCCACGATTCTAGCAAGCTTGTTTCTGCTGCGTTTTAGTGTTTCAGCTTATTTCCTTATTGAACATAAACCAATTTTATTGTATATTTTTTATTCTTTGTTAAGTATATTTTGATAATAATCTGTATTCATTTTGTTCTTCAAATATATTCTGGATTAGTGGTATCAGAGCAGTCTTCTCCTTGTCATTCTTAATGCATGTGCCCAAAGAGGTCAGGGTACAGAGAATTGGGTCTGGGTACAGAGAATTGGGTCGCGAGCTTGTTTCTCTTGAGGAAAAAATCTCTCACATGCCCAAACGACCTCTCATGGAAGAAGAAAATAAAGATGACGTGACAAGAGATCCCTTCAAAATGTTTCTCTAGGAATCCCTCACGCAACAGAGGAATGAGATGATTAATAATTTTGTGCAAATCCTTCGACGAATACCAACTGGTGACACATCTTCCTCAAATAGAGGCGTTGCCCCCTTCAAGGTACAAATAAAATTAAATATTCTTATATTTGAAGGTTAGATAGATGCAGATGTAGTAGACAAATGGTTGAACCTGCTAGAAGGGTATTTGTTTGTCCATAACTTCTTGAATAGAGAAAATATTACTTTTACGCTCCTCAAAGTCGTCCCCCATGTCAAAGATTGGTGGGAAACTTTCTGTGAGAAAAAGGAAATAGAGGAACCCTCATCATTTACAGTCGCAGTCACCTGGGAGTCCTTTAGGGATGCTATTAAGGAACAATACTACCCCGTTGGAAGTTATGACAAACTATACACAAAATGGACCACACTGCGGCAAGAAAGAGACCAAGCAGTGCCCGAGTTCACAAATATCTTCCATACCTTGCGCACCAAGATGGGTATCAAATATTCTGAGTGAAATCTGGTGCTCAAGTATCACGGCGATCTGCATAGATACATCAGGGCTGAAATGTAGTTTCTAGACATCTCATTCTTGGGCACGACCTACTGATATGTCGTCAAAATCAAGCAAAAGCTCAAATAAAAGACGCGGCAATTTGGGCCTGGGAACCCCTCACAGCAAAAACTAGGAAAGGGCGGACCCAACCCACAAAACAAAGGAAAAAGAAAATACGGACAACATCAGGACAACTAGTCTAGGCCACAAGTAAAGAAGGACACCTAAAAGATAAATAAAGATACCAAGAAGTGGTGCGACTTCCATAAGAGCCCCTGGCATAACACCTTTGATTTTCACTCGAAGCAGTCACTGGTGGATGGGCTGAAAGCCTCTGAATCAGATGTGGGTTTTGACTCTGAGTCAGAACCAGAAAGGAGGAGATGGATCATAGACGTAGAACCCAGTGCTACCATTTCTACCACCAAGCTCCATCTCGGTGAACCAGACGAGCCAGAGGAAGGCGAGTGCCTTTTTCATTCATAGATGTGGGTGAAGGGTACCCCCGTTGCACTTCATCGTTGATAGCGGTAGCTAGAAGAACATCATCTCATCAGAGGTTTTCAAGTTACTTTCCCTACCAACAACACCACACATGCAGCCCTACACCATCGGATGGCTCCATGAAGGAAGCGACATCTGCGTCACCCAACAATTCCACATGTCATACGACATCAAGCCCTTCAAAGATGAGGTATTGTGTGATGTTACCCCTCTCGAAGTTTGTAATTTTGTTTTGGGACAAACATATTTATGGAAATTTCATGATGTGTATGAGTCTAGGCCTTGCAGTGTTATCATTACTTTGAACAAGAAATTGTATAGGATACCCGAGGAAGTCCCACCCAGTTCTATTTCCTTGATCTCTTCCAAGCAATGCATAAAGGTCATCCCTCAAACAAGGAAGTTTTTCTTCTTCATGATTCACTCTCAGAATGAGTGAAAGATCGCAACCACATCCAAGGTCTCTACGACCGACCTCTCCACACAGTAGAAGCAAGTGGATAAGGTCATGGAAGAATAATCATATATCTTATCCTCGCCTACCAGGGTACCTCTGCATTGTCAGGTCAAGCACCCCATCAATATGAATCTCGATGCATCGCTACCCAATGGACCACTCTACTGCCGCTCTCTGTTAGAGAATGAGGAGATCAAGTGGCATATCCAAGAATTTATCCACAAGGGTCACATATGTCCCATCTCATCACCTTGCGGGAGTCCAATCGTGCTGGTACAGAACAAACATGGAACCTGATGACTTTGCATTCATTATTGGGCCCTGAATAAAATCACAGTTAGAAACCGATACCTGATTCCCCGAATCGATGACCTCCTTTATCAACTCACGGGGGCCAAATACTTCAGTAAGATAGATATGAAGTTTGGATACCACCAGGTCTTGATAGAACATACAGATGTATCGAATACCGCCTTCAAGTCAAAGGAAGGTCTTTTTGAATGGTTGGTCATGCCCTTTGGTTTGAAAAATGGTCCAGCCACTTCCATGAGGATGATGGACGATATCCTGTGACCATTCACCAATACATTTACAATGGTGTATCTGGATGACATCCTCATTTACAAAAATACTTGGGCAGTTCAACAGGTTCTACACACCTTGCGACAACACCAGCTCTACACCAACTTGGAAAAATGATCCTTCGGTATGGAGAGGGTTCATTACCTAGGATACATCATTGATCAACATGGCGTACATGTTTATCCAGCCAAAATCCAAGTCATCCATGACTGGCCAGCCCCAACCACACTCACTGAGCTTGGGAGCTTCTTGGGCTTTGCCAATTTCTACCGTAGGTTCATGTTGGTATTCTCCCATATTCCATGGTCCCTTAGCTAAGTAACTAGGGGTGGTGGTAAGGAGAAATTTGTGTAGGGACGGTCCCAACAGCAAGCATTCGATGATTTAAAGCAACGCTTATGCTCAACCCCAGTACTTTTACTACGGGACCTACAACAGCCCTTTGATATCGAGACAGATGCTTTAGACTATGTTGTGGCCATCGTTCTCATTCAGCATGACCAACCTGTGGTCTATCATAGTGAGACATTGTCAGATGTTGTCCATAAGTACCTTAATTACGGAAAAGAAATGTACTCCATTGTGAAAGCCTGTTGCCAAAGGAGACATAACATTCTTGGGAAGGAGACAATCATCCACACTGATCATAAGCCATTTTCGTTCATGCATACACAAGGAAAATTGTAGAATGACCACCATCAGAAGTGGTCCACATACTTGCAGCAATTCCACCTCAACATCAAGTATAAAACAAGAAGCACCAACTGCATCGTTGATTGCCTCAGTAGAACACCAATCATAGAACTCACCACGGTGATAGACTCTTGCGGCCATGAGACCTCTGGATAGCCCCAACTCTATGAGAAAGACACAGAATTCGCCACCACCTACCAAATGTTGGGCACAAATGCAATTGTCGCTAATTTCCATCTTCAGGATGAGATGTTGTGTCGTATGGGCCATATTTGTGTTCCATAAAGAAAGCGAGCGAACCTGACATGGGAAGCCCACTACAGTAGGGTGGCAAGACACTTCAGCATCGAAAAGACAGTGGTAGTGCTACAGAAACATTTCTACTAGCCGAAACTTTGATAGGAGGTCAACAAGTATATCATGGCTTGCACCGCTTGCACGATTTCCAAACCAGCCACTAAGAAATAGGGCATGTACACCCCTCTGCCTAATCCTGAATGGCCATGGGAATCCATATCGATGGACTACATGTAGGCCTCCCATCCACCAAACGGGGAAATGATTGTGATTTTTTGGTTGTGGAATAATTTTCTAAGATGACGATTATGGTCGCCTGCAAGAAGAGCATCACAACAAAGTCCACTGCCAAGATCTTCTTTGAACAAGTCTAGGTACATTTTGGAATCCCCAAAACCATTGTCTCAGATCGGTACAATCAATTTCTCAGCACATTCTGGTCAAGCCTTTGGTCACTGCTAGACACCAAGCTCACTAAATCCACAGCCTTCCACCCCTAGACAGATGTGAAAACTGAGGTCATAAATCGAATGATCCTGCATATCCTACACATGTATAATTCTAAGAACCCTCACACATGAGATGCGAGTCTCCCCTATGTTCAACATAGCTACAACCGAGGACTACATAGCTCAATCGGCCACATCCCCTTTTAGGTGTGGTTGGGATTCCAACCATTGGGTCTCATAGATGTTGCACTACCCCTTGGGATCACCTCGACCGACTCATCTCCTACTCCAATTGAAGTTGACAAATCCACCCAATTCATTGAGCGGATCTAGCGCATCCGCCAACAGGTTTAGGATATCCTACATAATTCCAATGACAAGTACAAGCAACGCCATGATCAACATCAGGTGCCAGATAAGTTTTAGGTGGGTGACAAAGTTTGGTTGCACTTGCAGAAAGAGCACCTTACAGGACCCCATCAAAAGCTTTGCCCACTCCATTATGGCTTGTACACCATCACCAAGGCTGTCGGTGATAATGCTTTCGAGCTGAACATTCCTCCTTTCCTGTATTTGAAGGTTAGATAGACGCATATGAGGTAGAAAAATGGTTGAATCTACTAGAACGATATTTCTCTGTCCATAACTTCTCGAATAGAGAAAAGATTACTTTTGTGATCCTCAAACTCATCTCCCATGTCAAATATTGGTGGGAAACTTTCTATGAGAAAAAGGAAACAGAGGAATCCTCATTATCTACAATCGCAGTCACCTGGGAGTCCTTCAGGGATGCTATTAAGGAAAAATACTACCACGTTGGAAGTTATGACAACATGTACAAAAAATGGACCACGCTACGGGAAAAAAGAGACCAAGCGGTGCCCGAGTTCACAAATATCTTCCATACCTTGCACACCAAGTTGGGTATCAAATATTCTGAGCGACATCTGGTGCTCAAGTATCACGGCGATCTGCATAGATACATCCAGGACAAAATATATTTTCTTGACATCTCATCCTTGGGCGTGGCCTATCGATATGTCGTTAAAATCGAGCAGAAGCTCAAACAAAAGACACAAAAATTTGGGCATGGGAACCCTCACAGTAAAAGCTAGGAAAGGGTGGCCCCAACCTATAGAACAAAGGACAAAGAAAAGATGGAAAGCCTCGGGACAACCAGTCCAGGCCGCAAGAAAATAAGGACACCAGAAAGACAAAGAAAGATATCGAGAAGTGGTGTGACTTCCATAAGAGACAATGGCATAACATTGTTGATTGACGCTCGAAGTAGTCATTGGTGGCTGAGGTGAAAGCCTCTGAATTAGATGTGGGTTCCTACTCTAAGTCAAAAATAGAAAGGGGTAGATGGATCATAGATGCAGAATCTAGTGCTATCGTTGCTAGCACCAAGATCCAACCCAGTGAAACAGACGATCTAGAGGAAGTCAAGCGCCTTTTTCATTCACAGATGTGGGTGAAGGGTACCCCTCTACACTTCATCGTTGATAGTAGTAGCCAGAAGAACCTCATCTCAGCAAAGGTTGTCAAGTGACTTGCCCCGACAATGTCGCGCTCATAGTCCTACACCATCGGATAGCTCCGCCAACGAAGTGACATCTGAGTCAACCAACAATGTCACCTGCCATACGGCATCAATCCCTTCAAAGATGAGGTAGTGTGTGATTTTTCCCCTCTCGAAGTTTGTAATGTTATTTTGTGCCAACCATATTTATGGAAACATCACGCTATATATGAGTCTAGGCCTCGCAGTGTTATCATTACTTTGAACAAGAAATTATACAGGATAACCGAGGCAATCCCACCCAATGTTATTTCCTTGATCTCTGCCAAGTAATGCAGAAAGGTCATTGCTCAAACAGAGAAGTTTTTCTTCTTCGTGATTCGCTCTCACAATGAGCGAAAGATCGCAGCCACATCGAGGGTCTCCACGGCTAACCTCTCCACACAACATAAGAAAGTGGATAAGGTCGTGGAAGACTACTCAAATATCTTCTCCTCACCTATGGGGATACTTATGCACTGTCAAGTCAAGCACCCCATCGATCTGACCCTCGGCTCACCACTTCCCAATGGGCCAGTCTACCGCCTCTCTCTGTTAGAGAATGAGGAGATCAAGAAGTAGATCCAAGAACTTCTCCACAAGGGGCACATCTGTTCTAGCTCTACACCAACTTGGAAAAATGCTCCTTCAGCATGGACAGGGTTCATTACCTAGGATACATCGTTGATCATCATGGCGTACATGTGGATCCAGCCAAAATCCAAGTCATCCATGAATGGCCAGCCCTAACCACACTCACTGAGTTTCAGAGCTTCTTGGGCCTTTCCAATTTCTACCGCAGGCTCATGTTGGGATTCTCCCATATTGCATGGGCCCTCAGCCAAGTAACCAGGGGTGGTGGTAAGGATAAATTTGTGTGGGGTCCGTCCCAACAATAAGAGTTCGATGATTTGAAGCAGTGCTTGTGCTCAGCCCCAGTACTTTCACTATCGAACCTGCAACAACCCTTTGAGATCGATACAAATGCCTTAGACTTTGTTGTGAGCATCGTTCTCACTCAGCACGACCACCCCATGGCCTATCATAGTGATACACTATCAGAGGTTGTCTGTAAGTATCCTACTTACGACAAGAAATGTACTCCATTGTGAAAGCGTAACACTAGTGGAGACATTACATTCTTGGTAAGGAGACAGTCATCCACACTGATCATAATCCACTGCAGTTCATGCAGACAGAAGGAAAATTGCAGAATGAACGCCATCATAAGTGGTCCATGTAATTACAACAATTCCACCTCAACATCAAGTATAAAATAGGAAGCACCAACCGCATCCCTAATTTCCTTGGTAGACCACCAGTTGTGGCACTCACCATGGTGCTAGACTCTTGCAGCCATGAGACCTTTGGATGGCCCCAATTCTATGAGACGGAATCGGACTTCGCCACCACCTACCAAATGTTCAGCGCAAACATAGTTATCACTAATTTCCATGTTCAGGACTGGTTGTTGTGTCATCTGGGCCATATATGTGTTCCATAAAGTGAGCGAGTGAAATTGATCTGGGAATCCCACTACATTCGGGTGGTAGGACACTTTAGCATCGAAAAGATAGTGGCAATGTTGCAGAAACATTTCTACTGGCTGAAACTTCGACAGGAGGTTAGCAAGTATATCAAGTCCTGCACTGCCTACGTGATTTCCAAACCAACCAATAAGAAACAGGGCATGTACACCCCTCTTCCTACTCCTGAAAGGCCATGGG
>CBVK0100894542.1:0-13805 GCA_900067695.1 Picea abies | reverse complement strand
AGCATATTTTGATAATAATATGTATTCATTTTGTTCTGCAAATATATTCTAGATCAGTGGAGGTGAAAAAAATTGTTGGCTTGGATCCCAGTGGTTGGGTCACTCAAATGGAAAATTACTTCTCCTTGCATGACATCACTGATGAGTTGGAAAAAATTCATTACATTTTCCTCTATCTGCATCCTGAACGTTGGTAATGGTGCCATTGGTGTATAAATTCATGCCAAGGGTATGTATCTTGGACATAGTTTGTGGCCAAACTTTATGAATGATTTGACACAGACACACACCATTTGGTCTGTTTGACCAATTTGAAACAATCTGGTACCTTGGAAGACTTTATCACCACATTTGAGCACTCGGATTTTAGAATGAAGGGCATGTCAGATTCATTCTTCAGGGAACTCTTAATTAGTGTCCTAAAGGATGAAATCCAATCCCATGCCCTCATGGATCGCCCCTAGACTTGGCTGAAAGATACTAAATGTGATAAACAATCACAAAAGGTTTCCTTTTCCCATAATCAAAAATCCTCTTTTCTTTCTCTCCCTTGACCTACCAACCCTTCCCCTCGTGCCACTCCTTTCAATATCCATAAATTAACTCGAACATAACTATCTGAATGCCAAATCAAGGGTCTTTTCTATAATTGTGATGACAAATATTTTCCAGGGCACAAATGTAAGGAACAAAATCTTTTTGATGACAAATATTTTCCAGGGCACAAATGTAAGGAACAAAATCTTTTTATGGCCATTTATGAGGATGTTGTTGATGAGGAGGCCAAATTTTCTCCTTTGTAAGAGATGCCACCAACAAATGATCCTACTTTGCCCTCTAATCCACCAGAAGTTGAATTGTTGATTTCGTTGCATGCCCTCACTAATTTCTCTTCTCCCCAAACCCTAAAGATAATTTGGCACATTAATCATAGGAAATTCATAATCTTCATTGACAGTGGAAACACCCATAATATATTCATCGTCTTAATGCCTAGGAAATCAATTATTATATCTATGCAATCAACAATTTTCAAATCATGATTGCCAATGGTGGTTCCATGAAACAATTTTCAAATCATGATTGCCAATGGTGGTTCCATGAAATGTGGCGGGCATTGCGAAAATGTGTGCCTAAAAATTGGTCAATACCACCTGAAATCTCATATGTTTTCTATCAATATGGGCGGTTGTGACATTGTGATCAGTCCTGAATGGTTATGAACTCTTGACCCCATCCTCATGGACTTTAAGGATCTAACCATACAATTCCAACGAGATGGATGACATTGTAAGTTCCAAGGCATCACAATAGGTTCACTTGACATCATCATTTCCCGCTGAATGGAAAAGCTCCTAAGAAAATTTCATTCTGACATTATTGCCCAAATACATTTCATTCATGTCATTGAGACACCCTCTATGCACCATGACATCCAATATATACTCTCTTGAGACCAAGCTCTTTTTAACACTCCCAATGGACTTCCCCCTTCCCGCGGTGCCCATGATCATTCCATTCCTCTAGCACCATGTAGTATTTCTCCCAATGTTCACCCTTATCATCATCCCTTTGCCCAAACAAATGAAATTGAGAAAATTGCTCAAGAATTGTTAGAATAAGGTGCTATCCATCCTAGTACCATCGCCTATTCTTTATCTTATAGTCATGGTACTCAATAAAGAAGGTACTTGGTGCATGTGTCCTGATTTTCGTGCCCTCAAAAAACTCACAATCAAAGACAAAATTCCCATTCATGTCATTGACGACCTTTTGGATGAATTGAGTGGTGCTCAATACTCTACAAAACTTGATATATGTTTTGGCTACCACCAAATATGTATGGAAGAGGAAGATATCCCCAATACTTCCTTTAGAACTCATGGGGGTCACTATGAGTTTTGGTCATGCCTTTTGGCTTGTGTAATGCCCCCTCCACTTTTCAAAGTCTCATGAATCATGTCTTTTGTCCTTTCCTTCATCATTTTGTATTAGTTTTCTTTGATGATGTTCTCATCTATATTAAAACATGGAAATCCCATCTCAACCATGTGGATCAAGTTCTCCTTCTATTGTCTAAGCACACAATTTTTCTCAAACAATCTAAATGTTCTTTTGGCACCTTTGAAGATGATTAATTGGATCATATTGTAAGGATGGTGTACAGGTGGATCCTAAAAAAGTTGAAGCTATGAAGGATTGGCCTCTCCCTAAAACTGTTAAAATATTTCATGGTTTCTTAGGTTTAACCAATTATTATCACAATTTTTGGGGGAATTATGGAAAAATTTCATCTCCTCTCATTGCTCTCCTTAAAAATAATGTTTTCATTTGGACTCCAACAACTGATCAATCCTTCCAAGCCTTGAAATATGCTATGTGCACAAATTTTTTCCTGGCACTACATAACTTCACCAAGACATTTTTCCTGTAATGTGATGCATTAGGGGAAGGAATTGGGGAAGTCCTCAAGCAAGATGGTTGACCTTTGGATTTCACTAGAAAACAACTATCAGAGCGAAATTTGGTCCAATCAACCTATGAAAAGGAAATTTTGGATATTATGCATGTAGTGGATATATGGTGTCCTTATCAATTGGGGCAACACTTCCAAATTAAAACTGATCATCGTGGCCTCAAGTATTTTTTGGAACAAGTAGTTTCATCCAAGGAGCAACAAAAATGGGTGACCAAGATATTTGGATATGATTATGAGATCATCTACAATAATGGAAAATAAAATATGGTTGTTGATTCTCTTTCAAGGAAATATGAAGAAGCAGGGTCTCTCTTTTCCCTCTCATTCATTGTAGCATATTGTCTTCAAGTTGTTCATCGGGAATGGTTACAAGACCCCAAACTTTATAGCCTGATCCAAAAATTGCAATACGATCCTCAATATTCTTCAGGGTACTCTTGGCACAATGAAGAGCTTCACTACCAAGGTCATATGTATTTAAGAAAATAGTTGAAACTTAAATCCATGATGCTCTATGAGTTTCATGATTCACCCGCAGTTAGGCATTCAGGGTTCACCAAAACCTATGAATGGGTCAAATGTTCCTTTTTCTGGGACAATATGAAATAGGAAATATGCACCTTTGTGGATGAATGTGATACCTGTAAATGCAATAAGGGAAAAAAAGTCAAAGGTCTAGGAAAACTCCAACCACTCCTGATTCCACCTACTATTTAGAGGGATGTTTCTATGGATTTCATTGTTTCCTTACCTAAATTGGGAAATAATTCATTCATCATGGTGGTAGTAGACCGTCTTTCCAAATATGCCCATTTCTATGCTCTTCACTACCCGTTCACCGCATCCATAGTGGCTCATTTTTTTATGGATAATATATTCAAACTCCATGGCATGCCAAATTTCACCAACAATTTTTTGCAAGAATCGTTCAGGCTCTAAGGAACCCACTTTCATCTCAGCACTTCCTATCATCCCCAGATTGATGGAAAAATTGAAGCTATTAGCAAGTGTTTGGAAATGTATTTGTGATGTTTTTCATTCGATGGGAAAAATTAGTGGGATTAGTGGTTACCCCTAGTTGAATGGTATTGGTGGTACAAAACACCTTACCATACTGCCACTTGCATGAATCCTTTGAACCAATATGTGGGAAAAATGATCTAGGTGGAAATTGGTGGCCGCCCACCTATTCCACTGTCTCAACATATAGTTTTCATTTTGGTAGTTTTTCTATAGTTTTTCGGGTTCCAAACTTTCAAGGACGTTTTGAGGCCGTAAATGATGTTGTTTTGATGTGGCAGTTACCAATAGATATTTGTTGGCATTAGTGGGTCATTCATAATGCATACTCCTCAGATAGACCTTTTTGATGAGGTATCAAGCGCCTAAAATGAAGATCATATGAAAAATTTACACCCTAGGGAAGTTGACATATCAACTACCCCCATCGGAGCCCAAAACAATTTTGGTGATACATCTTTCGAGGTTAGGGTTTTGGATGTTTAGGGTTTTCTCATTTATGTTTTATCTTAAAAATGCCTTGAGAGCCTCATTTTAATCATCTTCTTGTGAATGCACATAGCCTTCACATATCTTCTCAAATATAATATACCACCATTCTAGCAAGTTCATTTCACTATATATTTTCTTTTACAGTCTCTACATATTTCAGTATTTAATAGAAATTGACTATAATTGTTGTATATCTGAGTTTTTGTCTTATTTATTTGTTTCATTTTTTCCCTCATAAATCTAGATGAAAAAATCCACCATCGGTTCTCTCATACATGCCAAGTGTCTCCAAGGTTCAAAAGGTTGACAATAATATTACAATCTGAGAAGCCATTCCCTGTACCCTCAAAGAAAATTTATCCCTGGCTCATAATCAGATGAAGAAAAGGGTATGTTAGGGTTGTTCCGAACATCAATTTGTTGAAGGGGACCAAGTGTTTCTTCATCTATAACCTTATAAGAAGACTTCACTCAAATATGAACACTATCATAAACTTGCCCCCAAATTTTATTGTCCTTATACAACTTCAAGTGATTGGGGACCGTGTCCTACCAGTTAGCTCTTTCCATTCATTCTAAGATCCATCTTGTTTTTCATGTTTCATGCTTAAAGAAAGTGAATGTAAATAAGTTCCAGACTCAAACCAGTCTCCCTGATTTGGGTGAATAAGGTTCAATTTGGTTGCATCCACGAGAAGTCTTAGACCAGTGAGAGCATCGTCTCCGTCAGCGCACCATCAACGAATTTTTAGCTTAGTGGAAGGATACAACTCCAGAAGATGTCACCTAGGAGCCAACTACCATTTTGCAACAATTTCCTCATCTCAAGCCTTGACGACAAGGTTTTTCTTCAAGGGTAGGTCATGTTAGGGACCTAACCTCTCTAACCCCTCACGTAGGTAGAATAATATATTTTCCATGTAATAAAGTTCGGCATTAGTTAATAAGGACTAATTAATAATGTGAACAAGTATAATGTAATAAGACTTAATAGAAGCTTCCGCTTCTAGAAAGATCTTCCTCTATAATGTTATTTAGATGATAGAATTAGTATAAATAGGAGTAGAAGTCATGAGAAAGTCTTGTCTTGAGAATTGTTTTAATAGAGCTCTTCTATTCTAGAGGTTTCCCCTTGGAAGAGGCAAGTGAACTTGGATTTCTATCAATAAAGGTATCATTTTTTGTGTTGTGATTCTCTATATTTGGTTGTTTTACTGGTATTTGTTGCAATATTTATATTTCTACATATTATAATATAGTTGGTACCTTACACTTTTTTACTTCATTTTCCCAATTTGGATAGGCATTATTCTCAGTCCTCTGTCACCTTATTTTACTATACAACAACTTATGTTTTTCTATATCTAACTCTTCATTTCACATTGAGCCTCAATTTCCTAGCTTTGGAAATCATATTCTAGGGATACCCTTGTGTCAGAGGAGAGCTAGACTAAAGTGAAAAGAGGGTTGTGTGGTGACATTGGCATCCCTCTTGAGTTTCACTTTGGCTAGCACCGATATTGGAGTTTGATATCAAGTGATGGTTGGATCGGTAACATGTACCATTGTATCCAAATATTCTATGAATAACAATAAATGATCTTGTACATTGACCAAAATGACTTGATACTTAAGGTTTAGGAACCTCATATATATAGGTTCTAAGGGTATGTGATAACCCTATGCCAACTCTAGTAAATGGTAACATCATATAATAAGAACAACCTTACAACCATAAGGAAACTAATGGAGCCCAATGAGACCACATAACAACTAGTGGAAGAGTTACAAATATCACCAAGGAAAGATTAACCACCATAACTTGGGTATATAAAAAAGGAAAAGTGGCATAATAGAACAACTTTAAGACCACATGTCGAACACTAAATGTTTCAATAAATAATTATCTATATTTATTTGACCAACATGAATACATCCCAACATCCCCCTTAATATTGACATGTGTAAGATGTGGTCACAATGGCCAAATAAACATTACAATAAGATCCCCATATAATTTTAACTTGGGGTAGGGATACAATCATGATCAATGATGACAATAACCATTAACAATGTATTGTAGACAAGTCAACAATAGAGAGACCATTTTAGAACTTAACCTTTGAGAAACCCAAAAGACCTTCACACAAACTGTTTTGGAATTAGGATAAAAAACAAGGGTTTCCACAAGCGAGTCAATGCAAAACGGGTCCAAGCTAGAGATTTAATACCATGATGTTGTCAACAAACAACCTCCATGAAATGAAAATGATGATGACAAAGAACACGTTGAAGATAAGAGTAATCCAATTAAAATGCTATTAGGTAAAGAGTGTCAAAGATCAAGAAAATCAGTCCAAGCATGCAAATGAATAAACTTGTTGAAGCTCAAAGTGATATGACAAAGATGTTATTAAGGAAGGCGTATCAAATATCAACAAGAGCGTTGAAAGTATACATGTTATTCAAACATTACATGTGACAAGTAGGTCTTCCCATCATCAAAGCATCTTCTTACATGCACACATGCAACAAAGAAGCAACATAGAAAGGTTTTCATCAAAATAACTACTAGGGATAGGCTATTGTTATGGTCAATCAATCACTAGGAATAATCATAGGAGATGAGGATTGAACCCCTGTATAGTCAAGGAAACTATAAGATAGGAAGTTCTCAAATAAGAGCTCAAATATCGCCATGACCAATAACTAAACCAACCACATTCATAATAGTAAGATCTGATCCAAATTTCTACCATATAATCTTCTTATGCATGGATTTATAGGAAGATTTATTATCATACCATAAGTGGCAATAAGAATGTTGATGCTAGGATGGAGAGTGAGGACACCTCCCATCATGATGATTAGAATGTTGATATGGATGATATGTGGATGGTGAAGGATCTTGTTCTTGTTGATTAGCGGGTGCAAGATCTAGTTCTTGTGAATATAAAGTAACAAAATTAGACTGTATGTAATATGGTTCCTACAAATCAGTGGTAGGTGAATCAAATCATGCAGGATCTATTTCTTATGGATCCCTAGTAGTAGAAGAATCAAGGTGACTCACATTTTCAATGGAGTCTAAAAATATCCAATGCCTTCTCTCATTGGTCTAATATTAAGCTTAATAAGAGTGATAATAACTTGTCCATTCTTACCAAGGCTACCACCATATAACCCATATGTTGAAGTAAATTGGAAGGTATGCTTCTCAAAATCATTGATATCAAGAGAAGATTTCTCATGGGTAGCAACTAGTGCATGAAGAGTTGCATTGAAAGAAGAGGAAATGGATTTTTTTGATAGAGACTGAATTTCATCTTTCATGTCAAGAATTTCTTCTATCTCTCATTATTCATCCCAAAGTGCTTGATATGCATGAGCATTAGATTCTTCCATATTATTAATACAAGGTTTCCAATTATAAACTAGTTCATCATATTTCTTAAAAATAAAAGAAACAAAAGGGGGTAATTTTCTAATGCAATGATATTTTATATCTCTTAATCCACTTCTTATATAAGGCTCTAATTGAGGTGTGTCAAAGTCCAAATGAGCTTCTCATTCTTAACTAGTTGTTGAAGTAGGTGATCATAATCATTATTTGGGGTTTGATACTAAAGTCTCATGTTATCACTTTGAAGAAAAACCACCTCTTCATGATGTTGGTATTGGTGTCTTTCAATGAATTGACCTTCTTATAAATCTTAGCATTAGTGTCTCATAGTGAAGCAATTGTGGCATGAAGTTTGGCTTTCACGTATTCTAGTGAAGTAACTTCATCATGAATTTTGACATTAGTATGTTTCAATGAAGTAAGCTCTTCATGAATCTTACCTTTAACATTTTGCAATGAAATAACCTTATGGTGTTTTTGAAGGACCACTTCTTCCTCGTTCAAATCAATGTTGTCACCTTTTTTATCGCATTAAGATAGGGGAAACCTGGTCTATGTACATTCTCACTTGCAAGATAAATTCTAGTGATCCTTTCCTTTGGAAAATACTTGAGGTGGTATTGGATTGCGAAAAAATAAAAAAATATGTAGAGAGAAAAAATGGATTGTATGCTCAACAGTGTAGGAGGGGAATATTTCAAGATTAAACTTGTTTCCCAATAATAGTGAAGCAAAAGAATATTGACTCCCACATGACACAATAAGTAGACCATAATATAGGGAAAAATCTACTTGAGTTGGGGCAACCTTCCTTAATTCCAGCATCCCCTTATGAAGTATATATATGAGAAACAAGAAGCAGTGAGAATAGTAATAATTAAATCCTTTTCATTCCAAGGACTAGAATAGGTTCAACAAATAGTATGCATATTATCCAGTATTGAGTCTAGTGTAAGTACTACTAAGAATTCTACTAGTTTATCACAAGAGGGGTCTTCCTATAGGAATTTCCCTATCTTGATGCCTACTATTCTACTTACATATATAAACACAAAATTGAAATCTAAACTACAAAATCAACAAAAGTGTGTGATTATGTGCTAGCTAAAGAAATTTAGGGTGTGAGAGAGGAGTGATTTTGTTATTGTTGTTGGTTGCAACTTTTCAAAGCCACATTGCCTAGCATAGTTCCCAATCCAAATCACAATCAATTTGTAATTGAAGAACTTACAAGAAGAAATAATAACATATAAAATAAAAACTTATATAGAAAGCAGATGAATTATAATTGAAAATTTTCACATGAAGTAGAAAATGTATAACTTATAATGGAAAACCTTGCATGGTAAACAAACAAACAAAACGAAAGAGAAAACAAGAAAGTGTTAAGGTTAGAAAGAATATAATGCTTAAAACTCAATGAACATCTATGAGTAACATAAAAACAAGAATAAAAAAAAGAAAGCAACTTGTATATACACAAAAAGACATTTCAAGAATTGTTCATGATAAGTGAGTAACTTCTTTTTAATAATGACAACTTGTAAAAAAAAAAAAAACACTATAACAAACATGTTAATTCTTAGAAAGAAACACAAATGAAAGTAAAGATATTTTTGAAGGTGGCTTGGGAACTATGTCCTGAGGATTCCTAAAAAGGCCTTATGTGGGCTTTGAGGCTAGTGATCCAATAGACCAACAATGGTTTTGGCTTAACTCCATGATCACTTCTAGATTCTTTGTGCTGACACAAGTATAACAACATGATCTCTATTCGACCTATAAATGAACCAACTTGTGTTATGTGTAATGTAGGACTTTTTAATGGTGATGCATCACCAACAAAACTAACAGAAATAAATTAGTATGTATAAATAAATATAAACACAATAAACGTGATATATAAATTTGATTTTTATTTTCCTACATAAGGTCAGAAATGCGGTGTAAGTGTCAAGAAGCTTTTCGAAAAGTGATGATTAGTCCACACATTCATCACCTAGTCAATGATCTTATGTAAGTTAAAAAAATAAATGAAATAATGGCACGGATTATATAAATAATGTGGAATCATGCCCAACAAGAATGTTGTGGGCTTGTTATCAAGGGTCTTTCTCAACCCAAACTTTAATCAAAACCAAAATTTAATTAACTCTTTAATAAGAAAAGAATCAAGTAAGGGTTGTAAAAATTAATCAATCAAACCTTTTCATAATTGAGCAATCATTAAAAGAAACAAAAGATAAAAAATGAAAAACAACTATTTATATGCTTGACCTTGGTGGTAGAAATATTTGTCTTCGTGCAAACTAGGATTTCATTATTTTTATCAAATTCCAGAAAATTCCAGTAGTTGTTGGGAGAAACTCTCTTCCAAGTGCTTTTACACCCAACCAACATATAAATTAATATGTTGGAAGTACCCCCCATGTAGGGGTCTTGAGCTCAAAATTTAGGACTAAGGTTTCACTCCCATAATTTCTAGTTGGCTACCAATCTCAACAACTAGGGAGAAGTCTAAAAATAGGTCAATCACATTCACCAACGACCAACCAATAAAGAATCTTGGTTATTGAGTCAACAGTCTCTCCATAGGGCTATTGTGTGATATGGACTTTTCACACTCCCCACAAGATCATTGTGCTCCCAACTTCAATAAAAAAATAGGGTTCTACACTCTCCCCATAGGGTTATTGTGCTCCCTATTTTAGTAGTCTACCAATCTAGAACAACAATGAAAATGCACAATTTTCCCCAAACTGTAGCAAAAATTACCAACCTTCCCTTCCCACCCAATAAGGAAAGTCTAAGGTTTTCTTTCAAATCGACACCAATTCCCATGCACCAAAACTCTCACATCAAAAATATCATGAAAAATTAATTATCCCCATTCCCAAGACTCCCCTTTGAAAATAAGAGCCCCCATATCAAATAAGAGCTCCCTAAAATAGGATCTCAAGTAGTTAGGGTTAAATACCAATGTAAGTTCTAAACCATTGCAATTGAAGCAATGCATACAAATTCTTAAGCAAAACAAAAAGTAAACAATGACATGCACACACATACACACTACACAAAGATTTACCCTAGAAAACTTTAATTGAAAAAACTAGCCTAACTTAGAGCCACACCTCTATATTTTTCTTATACTAACTTAACCATTCACAATATAATAATTAGGTATTTAGAAATATTCAAAACCTGATATGCTAATCTAGATTAAATTGTGACCCTAATCCCTTAACCAAAATTAGATTGCAATGGGCCAAAAACTATTGGATGAAAAAGAACAAACACCTCATGCATGGGTCAAGTAAGGTTGACATCTTAAATATGGTAAGTAAAATAGATTTATGATGATCTCAAAGAGATGGCAAGGATGATATCAAATAGATGGTAAGAAAGGAAGATATCAAATACATGATGAAGGAGCTAGCAAACATCATTATCCTAAATTTTTCTCCTTGAGAAGAGGATAATGAGAACAATATGATTGAGTCACGACCACACATGGAAAACATTTTAACACATATGGTGAATAAAAGGATTGATTCTTAGATACTTGATCATTCATCACTCCAATATCCATGCCATTGTGGTTTCAATTTGAGACTAAGGAACAAATTCAATCCCAATATCAATAAGAGCCTGAAGTTTGATGGTAATGATTCAATATGGAGAAATTATTTGATATACACCATGTGCCAACTCTACAAAATGTAACTATTTCATTTTTATGTTTAGGATGTGATCAATTTATGTAGTATTGATGACTTTGTGACCGAAAAAATCACCATATCATTTATTGGTCCATTTTTACACATGCATTGCTAGTGCAATATGGGGATAGCATGAGAAGCTCCTCCTTTAGCCAATTGATAAATCTCAAGCAAAGAGGTAAAGTTGCAACATGCATTCAAGAATTTGAAAAGTTGAGCTTTCTATCAAAGTTGTGTTTTTTATCAATTGGCTAAAGGAGGAGTTTCTCATGAAAAGGACGAGATTTAAAAATATGTCCCTCTTTCTAAAGTTGATAAATTTGTAACATAAAATGATGAAATGATATAAAATTGATAAAATTGATATAACGTAAAATTGATAAAAAGCACAAAAAGTTCATTTCATCTAACGCCTCATGCATAGGTCCATGGTGTACATGTTGTAGTGAATGCCTCGCGCATGGGTGCACATTGTACTTGCCTAGAATATAACTTGTTTCCAACAACCTAGTGCATGATTATATAGGAAACCGTCCTCTAGGTCACATCACTAATGCCCATAGAAAAAATCCTTCAATGGCAATTTACATCAACTAAGTCACTTTCCATAGTTAAACCCACCCAAATTCCTCACTTACAATAATCTAGGGTCTATGTAGGTATGGCTAGCTAGGTTTGAACATAAGGTATCTTTTTTGGATGATCAATATCCAATATATCTATATATCATTTGTGTAGCTCTTGACATTTGAGTAATGTGACTACAAGTCCCAAGAATAGCTCACTCAAAGGTAACTCAATATACCTATACCTCAATTATTAAAAATCACATGCATCAAAATGCTATAATAACACATTCACTTAATAATATCAACTCAAATGTATAATATGTCTAGGTGATCCACACACACACACACACACACACACACATCACTAACTTAAAGTGTAACATATAATAGCAAACTAAAAATTGGCCTCGACACACGAGGCAACATCAAAAATCATTGTGATGTCCAAAATGAAGTATTGTAACTCCTCCCCGCTTAGAGAGATGATGTCTTTGGAGCCAAAATCGTGTCAACGAATATTTCATAAAAAATTTCATAACAAAGTAAGTGCAACGTTTAAAAAAACAACAACATAGCGACCAACTTGATGAGAACCATGACCTCAAAATTAGAACTCTGGCCCTAAAACCCCATGTTTTGTATCAAAAACACCAAATTCAATCCTTGAATAGAAAAGTGGTTCTATGAGTAGCTTCACCGAAATCCCTAGTGATATGCACATGAGGACACTATGTTTCAGATGAGACAATAGTGGAAGAAAATTACAACTTCTATGATCAAAGTAGACATGATTAACAAAAATGGTGTCGATGTTGAGGAAGAGAGCATGTGGCTAGTGTCACCCATTTTTTTTTCGTAAGATAAATTTTAAAAGTATTCTAGTGTGATGTAGAAATGCTTTTGTAGTGGGTTTTCTAAAAGGTGTTTCTTGGTCATTTTGTGAATAATGGTGATATTGGTATCACCATTTTTTCCAATGTTAATTATAGATGATATGGTAGCTCCAAATTATATTATTGTGTGCTTTTGTTTTCTTTGGTTTTTTTGTGATCCTTGTATCATCAATTTGTTGTAAGGGTTATATTTAGGACTTTTGTTTTTTTTAAGAAATGTATGGTCAGTTGCTCAAATACCACCTTAATTTCCAAATTCTACAAACATTAATTTTATGTTTATAAAACTAAAGAATTTTTTTGATAAATTTGACATAAACTAAAAAAAAAAAAAAAAAT
Source organism: Picea abies (assembly GCA_900067695.1). NCBI lineage: Eukaryota > Viridiplantae > Streptophyta > Pinopsida > Pinales > Pinaceae > Picea > Picea abies. The sequence continues at coordinate 891 of CBVK0100894542.1, read as the reverse complement.
TCCTTTAATTTAGCAAATAATTGGGGAAATTGTAGTGAGTTAATTTTATGTTTATAAAACTAAAGAATTTTTTTGATAAATTTGACATAAACTAAAAAAAAAAAAAAAAAATTCCTTTAATTTAGCAAATAATTGGGGAAATTGTAGTGAAATTTTAGCCAAAATTTTGCCCAAGTTTGGCCAAAATTTGTCAAATTTAACCAAATTTCATGAAATTTATTGCATGGATATGTCCAAAGTAAACCCCACCCTAGGAGATATTTGTAGCATTGCCCCCACAACCAATCCCCCAAAACCCTCCCTAATGTAAAATTGCTCAAAATTTCTTGAAATGGGGATAAATTTCATCAAATTTGACACAAATCAATCAAATAAATTTAAATTTGAAGCATGGAGGGAGGGAGGCTGATGTGCATCATTAATCCTCCTCCCCCCTTCGTGCTTTAAATTTGGCGAAATATTTCTAAATTTCACCAAATTTCATTAAATTGCTTGCATGGGAGGGGGGAAATGCCTAGCATTGTCCCTACCCTAATAACAATGTGGTGCATTGACCCCCCTCTATCACAAAATTTTCAAAATAATACTATAAATTTAGTGAAATTTGCTCTAATTTTAGTAAATTTAGGCATATTTCTTTAAATTTCAACCATGAAAAAAGTTGGGTGATGTTAGACACTGCCTCTCCTCCAAACATTCATTAAATTTAAAGAAATTTGGAAAACTTTGGACAAATTTCGTCGAGCATTGAGTATATTTGAGTAAATGTGAGTATGGAGGGGGGATAATGCATCATATCACCTCTAGAATGGTGAGTAATGTTGGCCATCATCCCCCCCCTTGTAATGTCCCCCACCTCTTGATGAATAGGTTTGGAGAGACTCAGTAGTT
>CBVK0100894535.1:0-12871 GCA_900067695.1 Picea abies | reverse complement strand
AGGTCTGAATGGATCTAAGCCTTTCTGGCTTCGGAACTCCAAGAATTTAGAGATCTGGAGTATTTCAATCTTACCATTTGTAAATCGACTGAAGGAAAATGATGGTTACAGTTACCCATAAGGTTCACTAGTGCCAGGATGTCCCCCTAACCAATGCAGATAGACCTACCCCACCATTAAAGCTTGGTCCATTCATCCATCATGAAGTAATGCGAGCCACAAATCCAAGATTATTTAGGAGTCCCCTTGGTTGTTGGATTTCCACCGAGGTAAGTTTGTCAAAGTCCTACTTCAGGAGGATGGAGATGCTATAGCATAAAACTCCCAAAACACCTAAGTTACAAATTAATGAGAGTCATGGATCTAGGGAGATCATTAAGAACCCCTTTTAACTGTTCGATCATCCAGTAGAGAGACTCGTGTATGGTACTTCAGAGAATTCTTTCTTTAGGAGAGCGGAGCGGCCATAATGATGAAACCCTCGAAGGTCGGAGCTATGAAGTGACGAGGAGTGTAGATTTAGGGACCCTTCAAGATCTCCCCTGACCATTGGATCTATACCATGGTCATCATGGTGTTGACCACTCTAGGAGTAAGGAGGAGGTTACACCATTGATCCCCCGAATGTCAAAGTTACGAAATAATAGAGGCTATATATCAAGGGATATGCATGGACGCGTCTCTACTGTGAGATCTAAGGGCATAAGAATACCATCGTTCTAGATTGACATGGACCAAATACTTGCATTCCACGTGTCACCTGGATTTGTACATCTCATAGAACCTATGTGCCCTTTAACACGTGATGTGTGTCACCCACTGTAGGGGCCACGTGTCATCTCTACCTTGTCCCGTCTCACCACTGGAACTTACCTGCTTGGTCCATTTGGAAGGAGGATTATGTGGGACCCCCCTATATTTTCCTCCATGTCTAGTACATCACCACATGTGAGGGTGGACCCTTCGAGAGTCCAATACTTCAGGACTCTAGAGGTTTGGGTTGTAGCATCGACGATAAGCCGAAAGGCCTGAAGGCCGGAGCCATGTGGTGAGAATTTGGGTTCCTTCAGGAGTCTGGGAATATAGGACTCTGGAGGATATGCATTTAGAAAGGAGAAGGGGCATTCAATGCCAAAGCACCAAATGTTGAACTTCCCTCTAACCTGTGTATTAAATAAAGACCATGTCCCGTTGTAGGATTGGAAAGTGGATGAATCCTTCCCCGTGGATGTAGGAAACTTGTGGATGGTACTAATGAGGTGGGATGAATCCTTCCCCGTGGATGTAGGAAACTTGTGGATGGTACTAATGAGGTGGAGCCACATGTGTGCCATGTGGCCCTCAACTAAATAACACTTGAATAAATTCAGGAGGTCATATCTTGCAAACCAGAGGTCAGATTAGAGCCCGTTAATAGTTGTTAGAAATCTGTGGGTGAGTAGAAGAGGATGAAGACCATGGAGAGATGATTTGAGATGGTTATAGTAAGAAAAATTTTGATGCCCCATCCCTTAAAGGGGTATTTAGGGGTCGTGTTTGTTACAGGAACTCTTCCTTTCACACAACCACAAACAAATTTCCATGGAGTGTCAAACTGTCGAACCACTTGGGGATCCAATGACTTGCCTTCTCCCAAATGATCTACTGTGTAGATTCACTACGAGACTTTGGAGCTTTGGGGATTTTTTTTCTTTTCTGTCAAAGGCTTAAAAAATTCTGAAGCAACAAACTCTGAAGGACTGGAGGGATTAACCATTGCGCTCATTTCCTAGACCTAACAGCTATGAAGGATATGCCTTCTCTCGAATATATCCAATGGCCCAAATCTAAACTTTGTGGCCCAAAACCATGGTTGTTGTATTTTCTTTCCTATGGTGTCTTTCTCTAACCACTAAACCTCTTGAGCTTATGAGTGCAGTCAAGGTATGCTCTCAACTCCCTCTTGGCACTCATGGATGATCTGAAACTCAAATTTTTTCCATTTCGACAACAATTCACTCTGAAAAATTTTCTTCAATTTCCACTTACACAGCCCATCCAGGCTCAATGTTGAAAATTGGAGCTCTAATACCAAATTGTAACACACCCATCCTTATACCTGCTAGGCTATGCCACACAGAAAATATTGCAGAACTTAATATATATATAACTTAAGTAGACAAATACATTCTACTAATATACATATTCAGGCAAAAATAACAATAAATATATACATGCATCATACATAGGAAATGCCCATAAATATAAAGGAAAATATAAATACACATCCTGAAATGAACACACTATTGATACTTATATTTTATAAAATACCACCAAGTGCGTGCATACCTTCCATGATCCTCCCAGCCTTAGACCATGCTAATCATCACTCTCAGCAGTGGTTCACCCCTGAACTGGGACCAAACTCCACTTGGGTAAAGTAATTCCTAGGATAGGCAAAGAAAACACAAACAACAGGAAGGATCTCATTCCATGAGCCAAATCAAAATGAAATCCTACAGCCTCTCATTCCACACATTCCTATTCCACCCCAGAAATTGTGCCCCTTCTCTGCTCAACATTCCTTTAGCTGCCCCACTTCCCTTCCAGGGCTTTAGCAATAGGACGAACAATAATTCTTATAGAAATATAGTTGCAGATGGGATCCCTCAAGAAATCACTTTCCTAAATATTCTCTCACTTGGAGAGAGTTCCTCATGGGCCTGACAACCTACCTCTTCAAACCCATGGGCCTGACAACTTGTTTCTTTAGTTCAGTGCTTAATTCAACCAATTAGAGGCTCAGGTGAAGGCAGAAACAATGTTTATTTAATGCACAGGTGATGAAAACAACAACATTCAAGGCATGGGATAGATATTTCTCATAACAGAAAGGTACAGCATTGGCTCAGGTAGGTATAGATGCATTGTGCATCGCAAGAGGAATATGATTTACTATTGATAAAAGGGAAGCTACATGGTAGATCAAGAGTGTGTGCAGGTTATAGAAGTGCATGAATGATTTAGAGGTTGACTCAGGGAGAGCATGGTTGAGTGTGTGAATGGTTGAGTGCATGAATGACTCTGTGAGTGGGAAATGGACTAATTTTCCCCCACACTTATTTACATGCTCCCTTAATGACACATGGCTCTTCAAGAGTTGGTTTCTCTCCACTTGGGATTCATTCTCTTTCCCATAAGAACTTAGGATAAAATAATTATCCTTACCAAATCCTTTGGGAATAATATTATAATATTCATTTCTTAATAATCCTTCCATCTTAGCCCCATTTCCTAGGCTCTTATCCCCTCCCTTTCCCTTCCTAATGGATTTTATTCCCCCATGCTCTTTTATCGTGGTCAATCTACACACAACGATGTATTATATTAATGATATGAGTGTTTACATATACAAAAATAGGCTCACTGTCCTTTATCATATAGGATCTTTGGCCTAATCATCAGATAAGCACTGTGGCTTATAATCATCTAACTCACTAGCCTATAAAACATATTTACAATTTCAACTAGGGCTCAGTCTTTGGGTATTACATTCCCCTCCCCTTATTTATTCATTTTCCCTAGTGCATCTTATTTACATATTACCATCAAAATTTTCAAAAATCTTCAAAAATATGTGGGTATTCTACCCACATAGCATCCTCATTCTCCCAAGTCACATCCTCAAGACCGTGCCAGGTCCATTGGACCTTTATTAGCTCTATGGATTGATTCATGATATTCTTGATCTTTCGATCTAGTATGCACACAGGATGCACTTGAAAAGTTCCTTCTTTCTCCACCTGAATCACATTCCAATCAATAACATGATTAGCATCAGGCATATACTTTTTGAGAAATGATACATGGAATAATTTATGAATAGACATTGATGCAGGTAATGCAATAATATATACTACAAGCCCAATCCTCTCCGAGATTTCAAATGACCCACAATAACAAGATGAAAACTTTGAACAATTTACCAACTTCAGGGAAATTCTATTGGCCTTCTGATGCAAGAGCATCATCAGCGAGCACACGTGGAAAGACAACTTAGTGCCTAGGGATCATTTCAAAATTTGAAACACTGGGAGTTACTGCGAATCTTTTGGAGCTGATTGGAAAATTGGAAGAAGATCAAACACTTGGAAGCTGATGATCATGAGTGATCTAGGAGTTTCACTCCTACCCTTAAATGTAACAGAACTTAGGTAGCAGTTAGGTTTTCATTTCAAGTAGACGAGTAGTCAGGGGGAACCCTAAGGACCCTCTAAGATAAATAGAGGTTTTGTATGCCCAAATGAGTCTGATGCGAGTTAGTAGGAGATTTCTAAGTTTTTAGTTGTTGTTTGATTAAAGATGTAGCCATTTTTATTTTGAATGAATATAATAGAGTAAAAATGATCCAAATGCATAGTGTTGTTACTATTTTCAATTCCCTGTTATTGCTATTTTCATGAATGAATGAGTTTTTGTTTCAAGTATCTGAAACTATAAGATGTTAGTATAAGTTTCAATTTTTCTCTTCTATAAGTTATGCAAGGAGTGCATACTAAACGCAAGGAGTGCATGTAAGAGAGTGTTTTTCGACTCGAAGCTCAGAAGAGATAGTGTGTAACTTTTGTATGCATAGTGTGCATACTAAGTGTAAGGAGTGCACGTAGAGGCGAACTTGTTTCAAGTTCAAAATCTCAGGATATCAGGCACAGACTATGCCAGGAGGGAACTAGAAAATATTTTGAAAGACACGGAAGGGTCGAGTCCCTTAGAAACTAAGTAAGTTGAAAACTCAGGGAGAACCAGTGCAAGTTTGCATGCAGAGTGCAAGTGTGCACCAGGGTGAAGCCAAATTCCATTGATGAAAGATCAGAAGGGATAGGGATTTCCAGAAGTGAAGGCAAGGTCCAAGAGATAGAATCTTAGGAGGAACGAAGGGAGAGGCCTTTGGATACTTAGAAATTATTCTAAGTCAAAGGAAGTCGGAAGCTCAAGAGGGAGAGAGACAATGGTCGTTGGATCACCAATTCAAAGCACCAACAACTATCCCATCAAATCAAGGTGTGTGAGCCTTAACATTTTGCACACGCAAGACAGGGGACTTTCCAAAGTTATGAAGTCCCGAAGTAATTTAGGACCGTCTGATCGTCCGAAATAAATCTCAACCATCCGATCGTCCGAAGGAAATCTCAAGCATCAGATAGTTCGAAGTAGATCTGAACCGTTAGATCTGAAGAATGGGTGGAGAGAATCTATGGATCCCAAATAAAGACCTGAAGTAAACGTCAATCGTCTAATCTAGAGGAAAGGTGGCATAAATCCATGGGCTCCAAGTAAAGACCCAAAGTAAATATGAACCACCTAATTCAAGAGAATTATATCTGAAACGTTGGTTTGAAAGAGGAAGATATCAACTATTAGTCCATAAGCATCGTCAAGATCATAAGATCGACGATCATGCTCGATTGTGGGGCTAGAAAGTGCCTAGACGTTAAAATTTTGAGGGAGGATCACATCGAAACCACGGTATCAGTGAAGAGGTACATGGTAGCTGGAGGTAAATTGTGGGGAGAAAAGCGGTTGATCCAAAGGACATAGCTCGAGGTCACATGCGATAGGGAGAGAATGAGAAGAGAACTTGTGCCTGAAACATAAGAGTTTAGTTGCACAAAGAAGGAGTTCGCGGGTGTCATAGAACCTTCACCAGAGGACCGAAAGGACCTATGGTAATTTGTAAGTGAGACCATCAAGGTCTCAGAGAGCCAATTCGACTAAGAGTTGAAGATCCTTGACCGGGAGGTCGCATAACCCTTAGGAGAGAAAGGGGAGGTTGCATCAAGTGGTATCAGAGCTGAATTTTTCTTACAGATAGCAGGAAAAGGAGAGGAGACAAAAGAACTCAAATTTTTACTCTGTGTGTGACAGACAGTCAACACAATATTTGAGAGGTATTTCTACTCATGCATTATGTTTTGGAGGTTCATACACTATTCTACAGGGATATGTTGATTCAGATATGGCAGGCGATAAAGATAGAAAGAGGAGAACCACAGGGTATGTTTTTATTATAGGTGGAACAACAATAAGTTGGATTTATAAAATGAAAAAGGTTGTTGCACTTTCAACAATAGAAGCAGAGTATGTTTTTGATATAGAGGCTACTAAAGAAATGATTTGGTTACAAAGGTTTATGGAGGAATTGGGAAAGAAGCAGGAGAATAGCAAGTTTTATTGTGATAGTGAGAGTGTCATTCATCTTGAAAATGACTCAACCTTCCATTCGAATACTAATCATATACATCTTAGGTACCATATCATACGATCTATCTTGGAAGATGGACATTTGAAGTTGGAAAAGATACACACTAGCCAGAATCCTGAAGATATGTTAACAAAGGGAGTAACCAGGGAGAAATTGAGTTCCTTCTCAGTTTCAGTTGGTCTTCAAGCATGAAGGTGAAGATGAGAAATTTTCTATGTCCAAGAAGGATCATAAGCCAATATATATAGAAACGATGGAGTTTTTGAGATCAGTCTCCAAGTGGTAGATTGTTGGTTGTGGAGGTTGATTATGTTCTTGATTTATAGGCCTTTGTTTCTAGCCATTTTTATACCCCATGAATACTTTACTCCCCAGAAGAATGTACACTCCTCCACATGGGGGAATGCAAGGGGGGATTTCCCCTCCTTCGGGGTCTGGGGGGTCATCCCCTCGGCTGGGGGGTCCGAGGGAAAGCAGGCCCCCAGTGGGGGTTCGAGGGAGAATCCCCTGAAGGAAAAATTCCCTTCTAAATGTATATTGTAATTTCATAGTAAATATGGATCGTTCATTATAAGGTCATAGATCTGAAAATAGAATTTATGTTAGGGTTTTTTTCCCTATAAGGAAACCCTCTTTTCTAAGGGAAATGTATTTCGGATATGTATCATTGCAAATATTGTATTCTGAGTGAGGAAATTGTGAGAGAAAGAAGAGGAAGTTACAATGGTTTTGTTGTAGGTTGTATCCATTCATTTGTTGGATAATAATAAAGGAAGGACCTAGCAATTTCTTTGGTGGACATAGCCCACACTGGGTGAACCATGTATATCTGTGTATTTATTGTATTGTGTATATTTTGTGTTTTATTTCTGCATTTGTTTTTATTTTATTGCTCCATGATCATGTTTTTCTAACAGGCCTAAGGCATATCTGTTCTTCATTTCAAACTTCCATGACCTTCAAATTACACCTTCATGTTCAACCACACTCATTTTTCACCTATACTTAGATGTGTTTGCTATCCTTTCTCTGTAGGTATAAGGGACATATTTTCATACTTCCACGGCCTCCAAAATGCACCTTCACTTTCTACTATACCTACTTTCACCCATACTTAGAAACTTTTCTAACTATTTCAGCATGGGTCTAGGAGACATCACGAGTCATTGGATCTGTGACAAGTGGATCATCCGATATGTGACAAGTGGTGACCTCCTAGGATATCGGATCTCTAAACCTAAGGGTCATCCTATCTGTGATAATTGGCAACCTCTTGGGCCATTGGATCTCTCACCCTTTGGGTACTTAGTAATTTCTTCAAAATCTATTGGTACTTAGTCGTTCTTGATACTTATCTAATTCCTTGAAATCTTACATGGGTGCATGCGTCTGTGGGTTTAAGCTCATTTCTTCACATACTCCAAATTCTTCATCGTTCTTACTATCTCTGCAATATCTCGGTACTTAGTCATTTTTTTGAATTCATACCATGAGTCTCTTACACTTAGTTGAATTTTTAACTCTCACCATGGTTCCACAAGTTTGTTCTCATTTCTTCTCTGTCATGCTCACTATATCCACAATGTCTCGATACTTAGTCATTTTTCTATAGCTTTGTGTTGATGTTGCAGATGAGGTGGTTTCCATGTGGGTGTCTTATTTTGTTCTATTGACATGGCATCAATATGTGTCCTAACACGTGGTACTCTACATGGAATCTACAAAAAACATTATTGTAGCACTAACATGGACTACTTCTGATGTGGCACTCATATAACTAGAAATACAATGTTGATGAGGTTTCTATTGTGGTGCTAATGTGTCTAAGTTAACCCACAGGATATCAGGCCCAAACTTTTTATCTTAGTCATTGATCTTTGATGATAAACAATTAGGATTTAACCTAATCCTAGTCCATTGTTCTCCTAACAAAATTCAATGCCGTGTGCATGGTTCTATAACTCTTCTATTCACTTTAAAGTCTCATAAAAAGGATTATGAAATATAAACCTTTCGAAGTTGTTACTCCTCATGAATGTGGGATATATCAATTTTTCCATTTGCTTCGGTTTGGTTATCCAAGACCTTGTTGCTTCTCATTTCCTATGATTCCTTTGCATTGTTGAGCTTCAATAGACTGTAATCCTTCTGCCAAAAATACTCTTCACTTTCTCAATTTGTTTATTTTTTTAATAGGGTTGTCTCATTCATCTTCCACTCACCATTTCTCTTCATGCATGTTCATCTCTAAAATTTCTTGGATAATTATTGCCCAGTCACTTTGTCTTCTGGATGAAAAAAGAACACTTAAAGAAACTCGACAATATGGAATCATCTTCACACAAAGAGACCCATAAATATACAGGGGAATTATCTCACCTTCATTCACACAGATTAAACTTATAACTTAGAAATTCCTTCAAATCTATGTTTCCTCTAGTCTCCCTCTGTCTATGATATCACCGTCATCATTTGACATCAATGACAACATAATTTCCAAAAAAATCCCCCTTTTTCATTGATGGAAACACTCAATTATTTTGGTATTCCTTTTCTTCCTCCAATTCTCTCTTTCAGCAAATATCCCCCTTTATTTGTACCCTCGCCCTTTGAAATCAATGATAAAGGGTTTTCCTCCCCCTTTTATAGTACTCTTTAGTCTATGTTCTACAACTAGCCTCCTTTCCTTTTTGAAGCTCCCCCTCTGTCGGTTCTCTTCCTGTAGTGTTTTAGTGATTGGATGGCATAGATACCACCCCCAAATTATATCTAAGATACTCAAATACTTCTCTAGGAAGAGGTTTTTTCAATATATCAACATTTTTTTCTTTTGTGCTAATATATTCCAACTTGACAATTTGTTCTATGACTTTCTCTCTCAAGAAATGATACTTGACTAGAATCTTCTTTGTCTTTGAATGCATGGAAGTATTCTTGGAGATATTTATTGCACTGTTATGGTCACATAGTATTGATATGGGCTAATCATATTCTATCTAAAGTTCCTTCAAAATGTGTTTCATCTAGAGCACTTGTGTACAACATGTTGCTACTGTAATGTATTTCACTTATGTTGTGGATAGATAAATTGATGAGTGTTTCTTTCTTAACCAAGATGTTCGAAAACATAGGTATTCTAAAAGAGGATGAACACCTTCAGTAAACACTCACACAAATAGATCAAATATCAACACACCGATATTTTGATGTGGTAAAACCCCTACGAGGAAACATCCATGGCCCTAGCCAATGCGATCACTTGGAGAAATTTATTAATGAAAAAGAAAATGATTACAAAGATATTTTACAAGATATTTTCTCACAATTAATCATCAGAAAATGACACTCCATGCTATTTAAATAGATATCATGAACCAATCATGTGCTAAGCCATGGATCAACGTAGTCATTAAGATCGAGGATAAAATGAACCGTCATATCACTCTATGTCGGGAACATATCATGGCCATCATATTTCCTAAATACAAATGTGTACTAATGCATACTAATGCATACTAAAGAAACACACTAAGAAACACACTTTTACCTAACAACACATTAGACTAAGTAGATCTTAACTAACTCCTAAGTGTCTAAATATCCTAAAATCCCCCCTTAATAACAACTTGGAATAGGATTGAAGAATTTACAATAGTGACACAATAGGAGAAGGGAGGAGGAATTAGATCCTAACGCCCCTTAATTAAAACTTCCTGAATGCCTAAAATAGATTGAAGTTTGGAAAACTTTGCTTCTATAAGAGGCTTTGTGAAAATGTCTACAACTTGAAATTCTATAGGGAAAAGGAGCACTTCAATAACTTGATCATGAATGAGGTTTATGATTAAATGCATGTGTATCGCGATGTGTTTTCTATGTTGATGTTGAACTGGCTCTTTGGAGAGATTTATGGCACTCTGATTATCACACTAAATCCCGGTTGGATGTTGCTATTGGAATCCAAACTCTGAAAGGATATGTCGAAGCCACAAGGTTTCCTAACTTGCATTTATCGCTACTCGGTACTGTGCTTCTACTGAAGAAATTTAAATAGCTTGTTGTTTCTTATAGGCACAAGTGACAATTCCTGAACCAAGGTTGAAAACATATCCTACAGTATACCTCTGATCATCAAGGCTGTCAACCCAATCTGAATCAGTGAAACAAACCAATAAAGGAGTCACCCTGAACAATAATGTATCCTAAACTGAATTGTACCCTGGACATACTAAAGTATCCTTTTATTTTCTTTCTAATGGCTTTCATGGGTGTTTTCATATATCTGGAAACAATACCAACAAAAAAGGAGATATCAAGATGGGTATGAGTCAAGTATAAGAGGCTACAAACTAGTTGACAGTACAAAGTAGCATCAAATTTGAGAGAAGTACAGGTGGCAGCAAGCTTGACTCCAGAATGGAAGGGAGAAGGGGATGGTTTACAATCTTCCATGTGGAAGCAACGAAGAAGGTCACAAGAATACTTAGACTAGGAAAGAAAAATTCCTTCATTAGTTTGCAAAACTTTGAGGCCAAGGAAATAGTGAAAAAATCCTAAGTCTTTCATTTCAAATTTCTTCTTAAGGGTGGTTTTCATATGGTTTAAAAGTTTTGAGTCACTACATGTAAGGATAAGGTCATCAACATAAAGGAGGAGTATTATGAGATGGATTCCTACTTTCTTTGTATAGACATTGGGATCAGAATGGCATCTAGAAAATCTAATGTCAATAAGAAAGTTGTCCATTTTGGCATACCAAGCTCAGGGATCTTGCTTAAGACCATAAACAGATTTCTTAAGGAAAAAAATAAGGCTAGAGTCATTATGGACATAGCCAAGAGTTTGTTCCATGTAGATTTATTCTTACAAATCCCCATGCAAGAAGGAGGTTTTAACATCCATCTAATGGACCTATCGTTTATGTGAGGCAAAAAGGGAAAGAATAAGGCGGATGGAATTCATTTTGGCTATATGGGAAAAGGTTTCATTATAGTCAATTCCTTCAACTTGGGAAAATACTTTGACAACTAACCAAGCCTTATGCCTTTCAAAACTTCCATCTGATGCATACTTAGTTCTCTAGACCCATTTACATCTGACAATTTTTCTTCCTTTTGGAAGAGGTACAAGATCTCAAGTATCATTTTCCATTAAAGAGTGATACTCTTCATTCATTGTTGTATCCCAATCTAGATGACCTGAAGCTTATGTAAATGTCTTTGGATCATGAGTCTCTAAATCTTGAGCCAAAAGAGAAGAGGCTCGTTGGAACTATGAATGTGTCCAACATTGATCTGAAGGATCACCAACAAGATCACCATCTGCTTCTCATGTTGAACGGACCCATCTTGGAAGTGGTTTTGTTGGTGTTGGTTCAAGTTCAATGGGATCATATGGATGAAGGTGAGAAGGCGTAGGTGGATTTTCATCCTCATTGTCATCATTTGAAGAAGAAATCATAATAGGAACAAAAGAAGGCACAAACACCGAAGATGGCTCCTAAGCCGAAGAAGGCCCAATCATCAAATCAGTCTCATAGGCCAAGATATTTTCATCAAATATGAAATCTCTTCTAATAATAATTTCATTACAATGTGGTTTAAGAAGTTTGTAACCTTTGACATCTTCAAAATAACCAACAAATATACACTTCTCACTTTTAGGATGCAAATCTTTCTTTTTCTCATCAGGAATGTGAGCCCATGCTATACTTCCAAATACACGGAAGTGACTTACATCTAATTTAATTTTATTCCATGCTTCTTCCAGTGTTATATTTTTAAGAACCTTTATGGGAGTGTTATTTACTATGTAATTTTCACAATTGATGGCTTCCTCCCAATACTTTAGACTTAATCTCAATCTCTTAGATTGGATCATACAATTAGCCATTTCTTTTAATGTGTGGTTTTTTCTCTCAACAACTGTAATGTTCCTAGCCACCAACAGGTTTGGAAACACCACTTCTTGGACATACCTCTTAGCTCTAATACCAATTCATGACATCCTCGGCCCTAAACCTATGGGCCAGGCCATGCCACCGAATAACTATTATGCTCTGATACCATTTTTATGAATTTACATGCATGCCTATCTATCTCATATTAATAGTTACATCGTTTTGTTCATGCCACTTATTCATGCGGAAATAATCATTAAAACATACGAATAATATATGCATATAGCCAACATATTCTAACCATACATAGATTAATGCGGAAATAACAGCAAGCCTACACATACAGCATAAACGATATATCCAGGAATTACTCATCAATTATAACACATGTACAATTACACAACATACAATCAACAGATATTTGGTACTTATATTTTAATATATGACCACCACCTATGTGTATACCTTCCACAAACCTCCCAGTCTTATACCATGTTGCTCATCATGCTCAGCAGTGGGTCACCCTCGAGCTGGAACTAAACACCATCGGGCAAGGGACTCCTAGTCTTAGCAAGGGAAACAAGAAAGTCGCACAGGTCAACATGAAGGATTATCTCCCAGGGCTAGCTCACACTAACATCCTATAGCTTCTCATTCCCCACATGCCTGTCCCACCCCAAGAAGTGTGCCCCTTATCTACTCAACAGTCCTTTGGTTGCCCCCCTTCCCTT
>CBVK0100894533.1:0-10061 GCA_900067695.1 Picea abies | reverse complement strand
CAAAGTCTAGAGATAGACTAGAATATCTCCATACTAGGGGTCTGAAGATGCTATCAAAAACATACCTCCTTGAATAGGCGATTCTTCAGGCACAACATCCCCTGACTCGACCAGAAGTTCTGAAATAAGTTTTGCAAAGACCAGTGATTTTTTGGATTTTGTCGAAACAAAATCTAAGTCAAATTCCTGGAGGAAGACTATCCATCTACTGATATTTCCTCCTATTACCTGTCATGTCAACACATATTGAAACAAATTCACAATGACAATGACGGTGGTCTTGCAAAACAGAACATAATGATGGAACCGTTGAACAGCTTGGACTATTGCCAATGCAGTTTTTCGATATGAGAATAATTGAGTTCTGGTTCGACGAGGCCTCGACTTAGGTAATAGATCACATATTCTGAGAGAAAATCATCTTCCTGAACTAATACCATGTCGATGCTTAACTCTACTGCAGCCAAGTATAATAAGAAATCTTTGTTATTGTTGGGTGGCCGAAGCAGAGGGGCAGTTGTGAGGGCATGTTTCAACGTTTCGAAGGAGCATTGAGTGGCATCGTCCCAATGAAACGTAATGTATTTCTTCATTAAGGACATAAATCCCTTCGTGATCTCGGCATAGTTGGCGATGAAACACCTCAAAAAATTTTCCTTGCCCTGTAGACTCTGAAGTTGAAGGATTGTACGTGGGGGAGGCAACTGAACTATTGCCTCAACCTTCAAAGGATCGACCATGATCCCTGTTGTTGACACTATGAATCCAGAAGTAGTGACATCGCTCAAAGATAAGTTGGAGGTGTGTGGGATGATCTGTTCTCTTGCGAGATCGAGATGCTAAATCATCTAAATAGGCCTCGACTATATTCTTAAGATCATGGAAAGAAAAAGACATGGCCTGCTGGAAGGTAGCTCCAACATTTTTGAGACCAAAAGGCATCTTACGATAGGAAAATGTACCCCATGGACAAATGAATGCAGTTTTGTGTTGGTCTTCGGGCTTGATTTGTATCTGATTATATCCTGAAAAACCATCCATGAAAGAAAAGGCCTCGCAACCTGCACATTCATCAATTATCTAGTCAATGAATGGTGTGGGAAAATTATCTTTTGGACATGCTTTGTTCAAATCATGGAATTTCGTACATAAGCGAATCGTGCCTTATTTCCTGTTGACTGGCACAGGATTTGACACCTATTGGGTCAAATGGATAGGATAGATAAAATAGGCCTTGAGCAGTTTCTCGACTTCAACCTTAATGGTTGTTTCTTTCCTAAGATTAACTGGATGAAGCTTCTGCCGAATTGGCTTGGCATCTGGATAAGTTGTGATTTCATGTTTGACTATTTTTTTATCAATGCCTTTCATTTCCTCATAAGACCAAGAAAAAACATCATGAAATTATTTAAATAAGTCTATATATATTTGAATCTCTTCGGGGGAATAGTCAGCTCCGACGAAAACATTCTCCATGACGCCAGGGGTTATGGAGATATTAATCGGTATAGTTTCAGAAATAGTTGTCATATTACCCTCGACATAAACTTCATGTGTAGCCAAGGGATTGATAGGACAAGACTTATATCTAGTCATAGTCAAGGTGAATTCCCATGCTTTGATTCTGCTTAACTCTAGGAGGAAGTATGATCTGTGATGGAGATCATCCCAAAGTTTGTCCAGACTAGTCATTGCTTCAATGATTGCTTCTTCTGAGGGAAATACTAAGTCTAATGAATCAGTACCAGTGAGGGAACCTTGAGCCCAAATAGGCTCTGGGATTGGATCTAACTCTTGTGAAGGAGTCAGATCTGTGTCGGCTGAAGCTTGATGGACTAAAAATTATGTTGCCTCTGCCGCAGACAAGGGCATGGACATACCATTGTTCTCTGTCCCTTCCATCGTGACCGATGGGGAAGGAAGAATCCATGGATCGTTGAAGTAAGTCATGCGAAATGATGAAACTTGGAAAATATCAACCTTATGCTGGTCTGATATGAACTTGGCATTGCCTTGAGGGGGCGGGTAATCGAAGGTATCCATAAAAAATTGGCACAAACAAACCCCTATGTTGATGATGCCTAGTTGGGGATTATCAATCATCGAGACCGCGGATGCCCCCAATGAAGGGTCAGGTCTAGAGAAGGACAATTGATTAATGGTCACAATCTAGCCCTTGTGTGGAAACAATAAGACCTGGAAAACTGTAGCAACCACTACTTTCATGGCATAAGTCCAACTCCTACCTAACAAGAGATTGTATTTGAGGGATGTGTCAACTACTTCTACCTCGACGCACACGGTCTTCCCTCCTAACTGCTCAGGGAAAGAGGGGATGATGCCATGTGGTCAAAATGAATGACCATCAAAAGTGGTAAGAAGAGTAGGTGACGAAGACAAAACAGGTTGGCCAATGGCCTTCCAACATGCCAATGACACGATGCATGTTGAGGTGCCCTCATCAACCACTGTGCGGAAAATGTTCTTTGTAAAAGTTTTCATGGGGTAAGCCACTACTATTTGAAATTCTATGTGGTAAGAGAGATGAGGTTTTAAGTCGGTTGTATCTAGCATGATTTTCACCGAATTACAAGTCTCAGTGGATCCTAAAGCTGCTAAAAAAGCTTTCCTCTGGGAAGGGCATCTCTAGAGGACCTCCAAAGCGGACATCGCACAAGGGGTTTGAGATAAATCCTCCACCACTGAATAGTTCTGGGCAGCCCATGCATTTGGGTTGTGAGAAGCTTTCTTGAACGTGCCTTTTGGGATGCGTGTCATTGTTTTTCCCAAAGTCTTCTCGATATGGAGAAGAAGAGATGGGATTTTAGCTTCTTTTCCTTTCTCAGAGGTGCTTGGCCTACTATAGTCATGAGCTCTAGTTGATATAAAAGCATC
Source organism: Picea abies (assembly GCA_900067695.1). Lineage (NCBI taxonomy): Eukaryota > Viridiplantae > Streptophyta > Pinopsida > Pinales > Pinaceae > Picea > Picea abies. Next base: position 7,166 of record CBVK0100894533.1, on the reverse strand, counting down.
ACCTTTCATCATATACACATTCGCAGATGCAGGGTTGTTCGAAGATGGAGAGGGTCCTTGAATTCCCCCTTCCGCACTTGTAGAGGCTTGGGTTAGGTTTTTCCCATGTTGGAATGGATTCGTTACCATAGTAGGCTATTGTTGTGTCATAAAATTTTGGGCCTCTGCAAGCCAAGGACACTAGTGGGTTGGGTGATCTTCCACGCATAGGTTACACAGATACCTCGCCTTTCATTTCTCAGTGTTTCCCCCACAAACATTATTAGTGGGTTTCTCATCCCCTTTACCCTTCTTTCGTTGTTTTTTCTTTCCATTAGGCTCCTGGGTGGCCTTTGGATTTGTCAATTGCACTGTGTGTGCATCCGACATTTGGGTAGGGGGAGCAGTCGAAATAGTAGTTTAGCTGGTCGTTGTATGTTGTATAGACAATTGTTGCATTTGTTTTGTTAGTTTTCTAGCGGGCTTGGTTTGTGATGAACCTACAATACCATCGGCATGTGTTCCAGCTCTCTGTCTGGTTTTATCAAGTATGGATCGTGGTGCATCGGGAAAAACCTCTTACAGTAAACCAGAATGAGAATAAATTAGCTCAAGTTGTTGAGCTCTCATGATGGCATCTTCTTCGAAAAACACTCCTGACGTTGTGACATCTTTGGACAACTGTGGGACCAAAGAATTAAGGAACCACTCAAGTAGGAATGCTGGTGGAACTGGTACCTTAATTAAACTCTTCCGATGTTTGCACTCTCAGATGTTGTCAGAGATATGGTCTACTTTTTTTTTTTTCAAAATTGGTGAGCAAATATGTGTCGATGTTGTATCTCACAGGTAATTGGAAATGGTTTAGGAATGCCATTTCCAAATCACCAAAGAAAGAATATGTCGAGCGGTCGAGATCAATGTACCATTTCACAACACTCCCGATGAGAGTGCATTGAAATAATCGCAATTGTATGGAGTCATATTTCAATGAATTAGATGAGCACCAAAGATGGAAGGTGGTCACATGATCCCCTAGATATTCGTTAGGCTTGGCCTTGAAATTTGGTATGTTCGAAGGAAATTTTGTCAGAATAGGAGGCCAATGTGGATCGTGACAGATGGGGTCATTCAACAATCTCATCGAGTTTGGAAAATGTAAAGTTACCAAGAAAGGTATTTTTGGTTGTCGTTATTGATAACCATGGAAAAAGGGGCCTGGAGTTTGACCGACACCAGGTTTCCAGGAAAATTTGGGTTGTTGGCTAGGGTTCTGGTAAAAACCATGGCCATGACCAGCGTACAGATTATGTGTGTGAGGAGACATCATCGGATGATTCCCAAAATATGACATAGATGGTTGGGCATGAATTACATTCGGAGGACTTTGGGAAAGGTTTCCCCATGCCGATCCCATGGGCATAGGCATAGCACCTTGTCTGTGGTTCCATTAGTTATGAAAAGAATTTCCCCAGATCGACATTCCTGACGAGGGAACTGATCCTTGCCAAGAATTCCAAGGTCTTGATGTGGAAGAAGTTCATGGGTTTGCCCCCTATGCAGGAATAGTAACCTGCATAGGATTAGGCTGGCCATAACCTAGGTTTCCCCCGGTCAGGAAATCCAATGACAAGAAAGTGTTGTTACCAAACACACCGAACAAATAAAATGGTGTCGACCGTATTGACATATTATGAGAAGGTGGTCCTTGAATCCCTACTCCAATTGAACTATGGTGTGTGTTTGGCCCGGTGGATTGTTGGTGGGTACCACCAAGTGAAGAGGATGAAGGAGATATATGACCTCCCCCATAAGGGAAAGAGTTAAAAGGAGCTAAAGTCCCCCCGATGGGTCCTTGCAGAGGAGTGTTAGAGCTCCCTACCCCCAGACCTAAAGTCTGCAAAGTGGAGAAGGATAGTACAGGACTTGTACCTGAGATAGGCATCCCGTATGAGAACGAAAGGAATGTCACACTCTGTGTGAAAGGAGTAGTGGCCATTTCCAAAGACGTTATCGGACCACTGCTCGAGGTAGAGGCAGTCGAGACCATGGTGGCTCAGACTGGCAATGGTGGGGTAGGAGGTGGAACACCCCCTGTGATGACAACCGTGGCAGGAATATCAGGATTCCTAGAAGAAGATACATGATTTTCCTCCATTACCATTCACTTTAAAGGTGTCAAAAGGTCCTTTAACAGAGGTTGGTTAGGTGTGATTTCTTGTGACCCGGTCACTTCAAAATACCCTTGTTGGTCTAGCTTTTGCATTAGTGGTGGCGAGGGTGGCTCCAGTGTAACCGGTGGTAGGCAAAGAAGCCTTCGTGACCGGTGGAGCTCGTGATCCTCCACTGTGTGAGAAGATCAAAGACACACTAGTGTTTTCTATTCGTTCAAAAACAACACACACTAGGAAAGTCCCTATAAGATAAAACAAGCAAACACTAAACTAGTTGGAAGAACAGTTACAACAACCAACACTAGAGAAACTTACCAGTGCAAGTGAAACTCCAACATGGAAGCACCCTTCGTTTATACTCTGCAAAGCATGGCCCGATGTTTGTCCTAGGTACCATGGTATACCCCCGCAGTCACCTGTGTATGTCCCTAAAAAATATGGGCAACTAGATTGCTAGTGCGCAAACAGTCACTAGGCGGGTACAATCAACAGTCGGGTAGACCACAATGAGTAGGGTATCAAGCCCAAAACCTATCAAGGGTATAGAAAGAAAGTGGTCCGGAAGAAAACTGAGGACCTCGAACAAATTCAAGACCCACAAAGCTCTGTGGCAAATGCAATCGACGAAATCCCAAGACAGGCCCTCTATATGTGTTCTCCACTATGATTGGTCCAACTTTGGAGGGGTTATCTCAACTACCTTTCTGCATGTGACCTCGTGTTTAGCCCCTATGTTAGAGGGGGGTCCCAGATAACTTTCACGATAATGGACTTTTAACACTCCCTAGCTCAGACTCCAATGTTTGATTTAATGGCCTTGAAGAGTTTCCTCTCCAACCTAATTCAAGGCCCTAACCCTAAACTAGTTGGTTGGCCCTACAAACATAAAAAGTCTAATTAATTATAGATTTAGCGTTAATTTTTATGGCTTGTCTTAAGTCAAAGGTTGTGAAATTGAAACTAGTGATGTTTGAAAGATGAAGGAAAAATAAACAGAAAGATGGAAACAAAATAACTTCTTCTTGACTCAAATCTTAATCAACTTTTCAAACTAAAATTTTCTAAGATCTTTGCACAACAAACTCAAAGCAATATTTCACTCGACTATGAGCTAGTTATTATCTAAGTAAACCATTAAGAACTTATGAAAGCAAAGACTTTTCCTGGTTACTAATGCAAACCAACACTATTTAACCAAACAAAAAAATAAAAGTTTGTTTTTTATTTGAATGCTCACAAAGCAAAAAAGGAAAAATATCAACAAGTAAAGACCAAGAAGACTTCTAGCCTAAGTGTAGATCGCAAAGAGTCACTTTAAAAATAACACACAAGCAAATTAAAACCGGACTCTCACACTTTTCTAAAAACCCTATAAAAAGAAAATTTTGAGGAAAACTTCTTAATGAAAAAGAAAGATATTGCTGTGATCAAACCTAAGTTATTGACCGCTATGATAGAGACCTAAAAACCTGAGAGTTATAACTCTTGACAAAGGAAATGATGATTGCCTCACCTTAAACAAAAATTTTCTCCACATGCACACTACTGACAGTTCAACAACAAGTGTGTGCACACGAGTTGTGTAAAGTCAGGGCACATGTACACACGTGCAGACCTTATACAGGCCACGTGTACTTCTGAAACTTCTAAAAAATGAAAGAATAAGAAATCAAGCCCAGGCAAAGACTACTAGTACTGAGAACCAGAATATCTTGAATACTCAGACACTTACTTTGATAGAAAAAGGAAAACAATTCAAGGAAAACTTCATAGAACAAACCTATAGACTGCAAACAACAAAGACTTAGAATGAGTTCCAGAAAACCCCTGAGAAGGATTATTTCTGACAGGGGAGAGGATGACTGCCTCTCTAGAAGAAATTTTATGGAATCATACATGCGACTGACACTTCCTCAGCTAGCATGTACATGCGGGTTGTGGGAAGGTAGGGTGTGGGTACATGCATGTAGACCTTATATAGGCTGCGTGTACCTTTGGGGGTCTCGAAAAAAAAAAATGCGGTCAAGCAAAGAAATAGAGATAACTGGTATGGAAGACCAGAATGTCTGTTAGCTCAAACTTTTGCAAAAACTTTAAAAATAAGGAATGAAACCAATTCTTAAAAATACCTAAGAAAAAATATTCCTAGAAACCCTAGAGATCCCCAGTATGGTCACCAATTATGTTGTGAGTGGGAAATCCCTCTAAGGACTAGCACTTAGGGTTTTATAATGCATGTAGAAAAGACCTAAAGATTCTTACTTTTTATCGTTGTCCCAGACCTAATCCCCATTATTCTTAAGCAAATACGTGGTTAAGAAGATCAAGTGAACATATCTTATTTTTGGCGTTTGATATTGATCCCTCTTCACACTTGGTCTCTCTTTGACTGCAATTCTCCTTTCAAGGCTGACCTGCATTCACAAAATACAAACAAATAACTCCACGTGCATTTGATCTACAGATTAATGGGTTAGAGATTTAATCAACATGTATGCAATAAACAATGAAAACCTCATATGGTGGGACAGGAAAAGTACTTCTTTATTATTAACTTCACAAAAGAAACTTACAATGATGAAGCTGGCCACTGCTCCATGAACCTAGTCCTAGTCTCATATTTGACTGTCCTCCAACTGTTTTTTCTATACTTCTCTTTGCACAAGGATGGCTAAAGGTTGGGACAAGGGGAATGCTCAATTGGGTATAGTCTTTTTACTATGATTTTCCTCCCTTCAAATGGGACCCCTACCCCTTATTTTATAGGTTAGAAGGAGCTAGGTATTTGGTTGAATGAACAGCAATGCATGGCCGAAAGGTTTAGTTAACTTACCCAAAGCTGTGTGTTCCGTCAACAACTTGCATTTTTTCGTGCTTTTGTAGGTACACATGGGTTGTCTTGGGTTAGTTAGCATGTACACGCATGCAGTAATGGAGCAGGGCACATGGGCCTTTATAAAAGGGGTTTTTAAGAAGAGTTGTTCAATAGTGTTTTGGCAAAGAAGGAATTTGAGATGGCCTAATGCCAGGTAAACATGTCTGGTGCAAATTAGGGTTATAACAACCACCATTCAACTTCCCGAGGTCATATCGTTTGCATACGATCTTCGTTTTAGGTGTACGATATCCCATTAGAAAGGGATATATGAGGAATACACATGTTATTGTTAGAATATAACTCTGTCTATAGTGTAATTGTGGCAAGCCCTAAAAATGTTGTTTGGGGCTTCAAAACAGCCCCAGAAGCCAGGGACCCAAAAACTAGGAAAAAGCTGCCAAACTAGAAAACTGCCAAAATGAGCCAGTTGGAATAGGTGGGAGGCCATCGACATCCATATGAACTAGATACTAAGATGATTGAAGCTTCTAGTCCTAATTTCGATGATATTTATTCAAGATGATGAACTCGTAGTCAGAAGAAGCATGATATCCTTGATCTGTTGACTTGTGTTATTGAAAATTGTTATCCTATTTCCTACTCAGATGCACAAGGACAACCTAAATGGGGGTAGGCTATGAAAATTAATATGGATTCCATTCTAAAGAATCATACTTGGGATTTAGTTCCTCGACCTCAAGGGAAGAACATCATGAAATGTTGATGGGTTTAAAAGACCAATTTTACCTCTAAAGGTGTTGTTGAATGTCATAAATCTCACCTATTTGTGAAAGGATTTTCTCAAAAAGAAGGCATCAAATACAATGAGACATTTTCCTCTATTGCAAAGATGAATTAAATTCAACTAATTCTCTCCCTTGCAACTTGTTTTGGATGGAAGATCCACTAAATGGATGTGAAAAGTGCCTTTCTTCATGACGACCTATCTTAGGAAATTTTCATAAAACTACCTCCTAGTTTTGTGACAGATTCTACTCTTGTTTGTCGACGTCATAAGTCTATTTATGGTTTGAAGCAAGATCCCAAATATTGGTATGCTAAGACCAATTGTTTCTTTCTCCATCTTGGTTTCAAGCATTGTGAATATGATCACAGCTTATATGTGCACCATACTCATAGAAATACATTGAATATTGTTGTTTATATTTATGACCTTGTCATAACTAGAAATAACATTGATCACATTCTTAAATTGAAGAAACAACTTGTTGACTCCTTTGATATGACAGATCTTGGTATTCTGCACTATTTTTGGGGTCTTCAGGTATTACCAGTATCTAATGGTTTATTCATTTCTCAATCTAAATATGTAATGGATCTCTTAACACTTTTTAAGATTGTAGACTATAAGACATGTGCTACTCCTTTTCAATATAGAGTTAATATGAGTAAAACTTGTTAGTCTCCTAAAGTCGATGCTACTCTCTATCGACAATTGAATGGTAGTCTTATTTATCTCACTGATAGTCAACCTAACATTTATTTTTTTGTTAGTGTGGTTTCTCAATTTATGCAAGATCCTAGAGAAACCCATTAGAAAGTTATCATAACAATTATTTCTTATCTCAAGGGTACCTCTCATCTTGGTATCAAATATTGTCAAATATCAAATTCATTAGTGACTTCACCGACTCCGACTAGGCAAGCAACAGTGATGATCGAAATTCCACCTCTCGCTATGTGTTTTGATTCAGCACTAGACTATTGATTTTGTCATGCAATAAACAAAAGGTAGTCTATGTTGACTACAAAAGTTGAGTATCATGGCATAATTAATGCAGGAACGAAGTTATTATGGATTCTCCAACACCTGGGTGAACTTGGTTTTCCCATACAGACCTTGACTACACTCTACTATGATAATCAAATTGTGATTCAAGTTGTCGATAATCCTATTTATCATAGAAAAAAGAAGTGTGTTAAGCTCCATGCTCACTATTTGAGAAAAATAGTTCAAGATAAAGTTGTCACTCTTTTCTACTACAGAAAAAATGATCATATATTTAACAAATGCTTGTCTAAAGATATGTTCATTAAGCTTTGTACTATTCTTGGGCTTCAGGAATTTACAATTGTAGGGGGGTGTCCTTCTAAATTAAATTCACCTCTTGAAT
>CBVK0100894531.1:0-22575 GCA_900067695.1 Picea abies | reverse complement strand
TAGGGTGGTGCTAGGGAGACATATGTCTCTTTCTCTACAAGTGGGTGCTTGTAGAATCTGAAGGTTGGTGCCTTCATTCAGTTGGTGCTGAAGTAAAAAGGAAGTAGTTGCTTCCACCCAGTGGGTGCTGGGATTCTGTGGGAGTTGGTGCTCTCAGCCCAGTTGGTGCTGGCAATCAGAGGTTGTAGCCTCTATGAGTTGGTGCTCATGAAAGATGAGTTGTAACGAAGTTGGTGCTTCCTGAACATCTTAAGAAGACGAGGTTTTTTCCCTGGTTGGGTTTCCTCTTGAAAAATCTGTGTCTCATACTTGTGAATGAATGCTGTGTGTGATTGTTGTTCATTATGTTATCTGCTGTATGTTTATAACTCTGGATTTCACAGTAAAGACTCACTGCCACTAAGGTTAATGATTCAAAGTTAAAAATGAGAGAAATTGTTAATAATCCACACTAACTGATTCACCCCCCCTCTCAGTTAGTTCATACCTGTAACATGATTTTCTCTTTGGGGTTCATTCTTAAACTAGAAATCTCCATGACTAGAACTGCTGGGGACTTATCGTCTTCGAACTTTTCAAGAAAGCAGTATTCAAACTTCTCCCAAGACACGATGGTATGGGGTTGCTGGGAAAAGTACCAGGTAGAGGCATTGCCCTTGAAAGTGTAGGGGAACAACCTACAGACTACGTCTTCATGCTCGACATTACGGAGTCTAATGTCTAACATAAACTTTTTAATGTGATCTTCAGCGATCTATTTAGATTCAGGGTCAAACTTGGGAAGCCACTTCTCCGGATGTTTGGGTAAGGGATGCTAAGGACTGGGTACGGCCACTGCATCCTGGTCGAGCCAGGGTCTGGAAGGATTGTTCTGGTTGGCTATTGGTGTAGGTGGTGTGGAAGGCTGAGAAGGGGAACTAACTTCGTCATAAGAGTCTTCTCTAGAAGAAGAAGGAGATGATGGAGGTGGTGAGGGTGGTATTCCAGATCCTCCTGCAGTAGGAGTGAGGATTGGATCTGTAGGGTTCAAAGTGAGGTTAGTGCCTCCAAGTTGTTCTCTGATATCATAGAAATCTAAAGGTTGGTCCAAAGGCCAATTTGGTTGCCTTAAACAGGCGAAGGCACTATGTGTTCTTAAGAGAGATTGGCGGACAATCTCTTGTACGTCACCACTTGAAGGATTTGGGGTTACTTTTTCAACTGTGATCCATAGATTGTTGTTTGATGTGGTTGTTGTTTGGGGGACGATGTTTTCATTTGAATGACTTCTTATCACTATAGGTGAGCGGTTAGGTGGTGGAGGAGTCTTACAACCACCTCATGCCATTAATAATTTTCAGGCCCTCCTTCTAGCGCCATTTGTTGATGGGCGAAAATGAATGCTCGTCAATTGGAGGAGTGGATCCGATCCGAGGTTGTCTAAATAACCCAAGCCGTTTGGGATGATCCACCCCAATGAGTTTAGTGGCTTCGTTGGACGATCTAAGTCCTAAGAAAATGAAAGAAAACTAAACTAAAGAAACTAATCTAAGTGGAAAAAAAGCAACTACAACAAACTATATACAATTCTGAAATATATATATATATATATATATATATATATATAGTTTACTGTCTAATATTATAAAACAATAATTCTACTTATTAAATGTCCAACTGTTAATACAATTAAATCTCAATTATATATGTACAATATTTACAGATTATAGATTTTAAATTGATAACCTGTGAAAAAATCATTTGTGAACTGTCCTATGACAACAAAACTATTGTTATAATTTTATTCCGACAAATTCTGAACAAAAAACTATTGTTTTTTTATTTTTGTAATTTTTATGAGAGAGGAATAAAAATTATAACTATCTAAGCTAAGCAATTAAAAATAATAATCCTAACTGTAAGTCTGAACTATATATCTATCTAAACTACTGAGAATTCTCAAATTTATTAACTATTAAATAACAAATAACAAACTGACCTGAAGTAACGCTTCCTATTTGTCCTGTGCACAGTAGTTTATTTAGCTATTTGATGGGAGGAAACCCGCACCAGATTCTCCACAAACATCTTGTAAACAAGAAGCAGCAGTGCTCGTGAATATGAATAACAGAACAAACAAGAGATAAAGCGACAACAATTTTATAATTTACAAATCATCACAATTAGATAAATCCTTGTGCGAATATTTGTACAGAACAATTCATTTAACGAAGAAGATAATCCTTTATTCATTAAATTGAACAGAGTAATTGTTGTACTAAAACTGAGATACATCAGATATGGAAAAAATTTAAGTGATAACGCATCAACCTGTAACAAGTCTTGATATCTAAAGTAGTCAATAACTTGATCACAAATTAAAATGCACAAAACTTGAATGAAAGTATGATAAATTGAAAGCTAAAGTTGTTACAAAAGATCCACTTCCATTCGAGTCTATATCATCATAAATCCATAGTCTTTGTTCTCCCAATAGTGATGGGTTCATTACAAAAATTAATGAGTATATAAATGCCACAGGGTAAAACATCCCTGTGGGAATTATCCAAAACTGTTTACCAAAAATCTGGGAACAATCTCCCAAATCTCTAATTCTAATTAAAATTAACAACCTAAAACAAAACTATATAACAAAATCATGTTCTAAACTGCCACAGCATGTCCAATTTCCCATTGAAATTCGTATATACCTGTAGATGGACAATAATAAACAAGTTTAGATAATGTTTTATTTGTAAAATTAACAAAAATTTAATTTTATGACTAGCTACAAAATCTCACAAATCTGTAGCTGGTCATATTTACAAACATAATCATTTTAAATCAATCCAAATGATAACAGAAATACATTCGACCTATTAAACAAGCCTTTAATTACTAAGTCAAAGCAAAAAAAATCATTCATGCTACAAGTAACCAAATCTTTTATGCCAATTTGAAACAAACAAAATCGTTTTCAATTAACTGAATGGTAACAGGGATATATGTGATATGTCAAACAACCTTTTTATTACCAATTTGAAACAGACAGAATCGTTTTAACAATTCAAAACCAACGAAATCATTTTTTGAATCAATTTCAATCGAAACAGACTATAAACAAATCTTTCGTACTCACTTAACACAAACGCAATAGTTTATGTCAATTCAGAACTTAATACAATTGTTGTTGAATCAAAACAAAACTAACATAATCGTTTTTTAATTCAAAACTAACAGAACTATATCAAACCAATCTTTGATACTAATCCAACGCATACACAAACGACTATGCTAATTCAAGGCATGCAGCATCATTTCTGAATCGAACCAAACAGAAATGAATCGAACTAACTTAGGGCCGACACAGTCGTTATACTAATTCAAGAGCAATAAAATCGTATTAATCAAAACATAACTATATTTGATTTTAACAAACAAATCTTTTGTACATGATTCAAAACGAAATCATTCTTGGTAGTTTGAAAATAACATAATCATTTTGAATCTATTCAAACAAACAGAATTAATTTGGAGCAAACACAATCGGCTAACCAAATCATTCAAAAATCGATGTTGAAATACATACCTGGGCTATAGAAAAATGATTCAGTCAGGATAACTTTGAATTGAAAAAGGCAGTTGTTGCCTCAACATTTATGAAGGCGATAGAACCCATGGTCTTTTGCTTCTTCTCATTGGCTTGTAGCCTGTCATTTTCCTTTGACAACACAGTAACCCGTTCCTCCAATGATTTAATTTTAGATTGTGTTGACGGGAGAAATTGAACGCTTGAGAATTGGAAGAGTGGATCCAGTTCGAGGTTGTCTAAATAACCCAAGCCGTTTGGGATAACCCACCCTGACGAGTTTAGCGGCTCCATTGGCCGATCTAATTCCTAGGAAAACAAATGAAAACTACACTAAGGAACTAATCTAAATAAAAACAATAATTAAAACAAACTAATAAACAAATCTAAACTACATATATACAATCTATTACCTAAATCATACAAATATAATCCTATAAAAGTAAATGTTTAATTATCAACAAAATCAACTTCAATTACAAATATACAATATTTACAAATTACAGATTTAAACTAGAACCTGCAAAAATCATTTATAATATGTCCTAAGACAACAAAACCATTGTTTATTTTTTATTTTTTATAATTATATGAAAAAGAAATAGAATAAAAACCATCTAATCCAAGAAACTAAAATAATAACTCTAACTATGAATCTAAACTAATATATTTATCTAAACTACTTAAATAACACTAACAAATTAACTATCAAATAGTAAATAACAAACTCACCTAAAGTAACGCTTCAGGTTTGTCCTGTGTATGATGGTCGATTTAGCTGTTTGGTGGGAGGAAACCCACACCAGATTCTCCACGAGCTTCTTGTAAATAGAAAGCTACTGTGCTCTTGAAATATAAATAATAGGACAAACAAGACATAAAAAATTACAGAAATCTTATAATTTACAAATCGTCACAGCTAGATAAATCTGTGTGCAAGGATTTGTACAAAATGATTCAATTAACAAAGAAGAGAAATCTGTAATTCATTAACTGAAACAAATTAATTGTTGTACTTTTTAAAATAGGAGAGATCAGAGATGGATAACACATAAACCAAGTCACATCAACCTGCAAAGAATTACAATAGCTAAAGTAGTCTATAATTAATTGCAAACTGATACAAATAAAACTTGAAACAAAAGTTTGATATATTGAAAGCAAAAGTTGTTACAAGACATCAACTTTCATCCCAGTCTGTGTCATAAATCCATAGTTTGGTTCCCCCAACAGTGATGATGATGGGTTCATTACAAAAAATGACAAGTATTTAAAGACCTCCCACAGGGTAAAACATCCCTGTGGGAATTATCAAAACAGTTTACAAAAATTTGGTGATAATTCCCAAGTCCCTATTTCTAACTCAAGCTAACAACCTAAAACAAAAAACCATATCCAAAGCATCTCCTAAAATGCCACAGCATGCCCACTTGATCATTGTAATTCATATGCACCTGAAAGAAGACAAAAATAGACAAGTTTAGAGGATATTTTATTGATAAAATTGACAAAAATCTAATTTTTGAGACTAGCTATAGAATCTTGCGATTCTGTAGCTGGTCTAATTTGAGCACATAACTGTTTTAAAATCAATCCAAAATTTAACATAATCATATTTGATTATTAAAACAAATATTTGATTACTAATTGAAAACCAAACGAATCATCCAAACCAAAACTTCTATGCTGATTAAGAGTGAATCGAAATCATGTTTGAATGTATTTCAATCAAAACAGGCTGTAGCCAATCAAGTGAATTATTCATGCTATAGTTTATGTCGACTCAACACTTAACAAAATTGTTGTTGAATTAAAACAAAATTGATAGGATCATTTAAATCCAAACTAACAGATCTATATCTAACTTTGAATCCATCACATTATACAAACGACTGTGCCAATTTAGACATACAGAATCATTTCATAATCGAACCAAAAGAGATGGATCGAAGTGATTCGGGGTCGACACAACCATTTTCTAAATAGTATCAATCAACACAACTGTGTCCTATTTTAGAAAAGAAATTCTCTGTATAGATCGAATGTAATCAAAGAGAAAATGCTCATTAAAAAAAAAACAAAATCGTTTTTGATAAATCGAAGTCAACAGGATTGTTTTTAGTCTATTAAAAGAAAACAGAACTAATTTATGCTAATTGCAAACGAAATATTTTATATTATGTCAAATAAAAACAAAATCATTCCATGAAATTCGAAGTAACAAAACCATTTCTAACTCTATTAAACAAACATAGCTAATTGAAAACAACTCTAATCGGTCAAATTAATTCAAACAAACTCACAAAACAAAACTGATGTCAAAACACATATCTGGGTAGTAAAAAAAATGATTCGATCATGATAACTTGACAGACTGCTTGATAAATCATTGGATTGATCAAGGGTTTCAATAGAAGGCTGACACACAAGGATGGATGGGTGGAAGGGGTTCTAAGGCCCAGGTCTAGAGAAGTAATAAATATTCTGGCAAATGCACACAGACCCAAAACGCATGTTCCAGCCACAGAGAGGATTTGAAAATTGGCCTGTAAAACATGAGCTAGATCTCTGTAATAACTCACTTTCCAAGGAAACCGACCACGAAGAAGGTAAAAGGGGCTAATTTCGGTTCTGGGTTTTCAAGGGTTTGATCTGATTCAAAACCTTTTGCCCAGAATCGCTCACGCAAAAACGTGTCTTTGGGGTGCAATACGGGGTTAAACTAATCAGTCTTCTCTGGCAATAATGAAACCAAAACCGGCTCTGAACACCATGGGGATTATATTCGCCCTACAGGAGCTAGGAGAGAACACACAGTGGACAAATGTTTGGACAAGGTATACGCAGGGTAGATAGCTCACAAGATTACCTGAAAACAACAGAGTTAACCCAGGATAGGGGGAAGGCATTAATGCCCGAGCGTGCGAGGGTGGTGGAGCTAGATCAACCCATGCAAAACAGTCATTTCCCACAGTACAACCGACGATGCATATAGCGATTCAAATCACTATTGCATATGTCAAAAATTATGCCATTCAAACCATTAATGAAATCTATGGTAAGTCGACCAAACATTTGAGCAAGCAATAGTATTAGCATAGTTTTAAAACCAAAACAATGATTCAAAATGAACACCAAGGGTTCGATCATATCAAATATGTGTTATATGAAATGATTATACCAAGGGTCTAACCACAACATTAGTGTTTTCATGAAACCAGTGTGTCAAGGAAATCGATGAAAGACTATAGAACATCAAACCACCAATGCATCAAAAACTCGATCATAAGAATATCATCACAGTCTTATAAACATGAAGTAACTTAACAATTAAAGAATGCCAAATGAGTAAAGATCTTGGAGCCTTGCCGACCGTGCAACTATAATTAAATTGGAAACACAATGAACACATAGACAAGAGTAACCAATATAACCCAGTGACGATTTTAATGTGACTTCAAAATTGAAGTTTTCACGCTTGTAGTCATGAAAACAAGAACAAAGGCAGTTGTACAAATGCACGAAATAATAGTGTTTTTTTTATTCAAATATTGTGATGAAAATCAAGGGTTTCAAAACACTGGTGTAGGTATCTCATAAGGATAGGATGAAAATGTGAATTGGTTGCCAACAGATTGCAACCGAGGAACATCCGTGTAGTAACATTCAAGCCAAGAATTGCATTGAGTACATGGTGGTTGATCGGGCCGAGTCACTACAGGTGAGGGTTATTTCAAATTACTAGGGGTTCCACTATGAAACTTAATTCCCGGGAAGTTAGGATCATCCTTGAGGCACGGAGGTAGGTTGGAAATGTAGTCATAGGGTTCCACAGAATAGAGGCCATGAGAGTAAGGGTATTCCTCGACCAAGAAGCATTCAATCTCAGAGTCTGAATCCTCGCTCAAAACAATAGGCTTCTGTTCCATGTTTTGTTTGGGCTCGTTCCGAGAACATCTAGATATCCATCGTGCATTCTTCTTTCCCTTACTATTGACACCAGTATCACCTTTGCCTTTCTTATTTATAGGCCTCTTAAAGGTCTTAGTATTTTATTTAGCACACGAGTTGGCCATGGTATCGGGTAGGTCAATGTTGGGGTAGTTCGAGGGTTCGACAGGGGGTAGAAGGGTAGGAGGTGGTAGGGCAGGCCCAACCAAGATTTTAATGACCACAACCTTTTCCACTTGGACACACTCAGGAGTGGCAAAGCCATTCCTTGATAGGAAGGCTTGCCAATAGTCACCACTAAGCTTCAAATGATGGAAAATAATGATTTTGATCAAGCAGTGATGGAAAAGGCTTCTATCAGCCTTCTCATGCTTAAATCATTTGGACATTTTATACAAGATGCATAGGAGGTAGTGAGGCATATTCAGAGGGTAGTCTATAAAATTCATAAGCAACCGAAGATGGTAAAGAAATACTAAACCATAACGACCTTCGCAAGTCGCGAATTGCTTAACAATTGCTAATAGATCATGCCACTTGGTCTTAAGGGCAGTGACATGCATACCTCTATCATAACTAACAATATTCCTCAATGTGAATAGGAGCGGCCATGGCACCTCGTCCACTTTAGAATTCTTAAACCACCTCTGCCCTTTAGCTGGCAAGCCTGTAGCTGAGATGAGGAATTCTTCATTTAGCTCAAGTTGGATATCCCCAACCTTAACCCTACATCTGACGAACGTGAGGGAGAACTGTTGGGAAACCGTAAGGTTGAAACCCTCAAAGTTTTTCATAAAAACTAGCCAACCACTATTCTCCAGGTCTTCACGAGCATTGTCAAATAGCAGGAGCGTTTGGATGCCATTAGGTTCTATGCACACCACATGTGCCATAGGAGAGAGCACACAGTGAACAGGGTAAACAAACTGGGGTTTGGACAGGGTATACGTAGGACCACAAGCTCACAGATTTCCCCAAAAGAATAGAGGTAACCTGAGATACAAGGCAAGCATTAATTCCTAAGTGTGTGAGGGTGGTGGAACGAAACAATCCCATGCAAAACATTCATATCGGAATGTACAATCGACGACGCTATGGTGATTCAAATCACTAGTGGTGGGTGTTAAAAGAAATGTGAATCAAACAACTATTGAAAACTATGATAAGTTGACCTGAATATTTGCACAACAATAGTGTTTGCATGATTTAAAAACAAAACAATATTTCGAATTTAGCACCAAAGATTTGACCATAAAAATTATGCATTGTAAGAAACCATTGGACTAAGGGTCTAATCACAATGTTAATTCTTTGTTATGAAACCATTGCACCAAATAATTTGACCAAAGACAATAGAACATCAAACCACCATTGTATTAAGGAATCAATCACAATCACTAGAGTACTATTGCATCGTAAACTTATAAAATGAAGTCATATTAAAAAATTCAAAGTGAGTAAAGATTTGGTGTCTTGCCAACTGTGTGACCATTATTGAATTAGAAGTGAAATTATTGAATTAGAAGTGAAATGAACACATAGACAAGAGTAACCATAATAATCCAGTGATGATTTTAGTGCCATCAACATGACTTCGAATTCAAGGTTTTCACGCTTACAGTCATGAAAATGAGAACAAAAGGCAGTTGTGCAAATGTGCAAGTTAATAGTGTTGTTTTATTCAAAAGATTGCGATGAGAATCAAGGGTTCCAAAACACTTGTGTAGGTAGCTTATAAAGATAGGATAAAAATGTGAAATGACTGCCAACAAAGGCGACACACTGGTAGAAGCAGTTATCTCTGTCAAAAGAACAAATTCAGATTATGATAATGAGAATAATTCTAAAAAAACAACCAGAAAATTGTTTAAACATCATCATTAATCAAATATTCCAACAGCGCTTAAGGGATGAAAACTGATAACAGTCTTAAGACAAGCGAGTCATGATATTAAAGATAAATCTCCAATACTATTGACAGAGCCATTGTTTCCAGTAGGCGTCCATAGCCTCGACAGGGTTGTCATTTAACCCACTCTAATATCTGTATCCTACCAAGAAGTTCCAAATCAGAATAAAGGACATTTTAAGGTCAAGAGATTCTATACTTGCGCATTTTAGTATACCCAACATTGCTTCGCTGCCAGTGGGCCTGTTCAGTACCCCGACAAAGTTGTCTTGGCGTCATGCATGCATTTACCCATTGCCAGTAGACCTGTTTAGCATCCCGACGAGTTTACAAGCACTTCCCACAGCTCTTTCATGATTTTTTTTTTTTTTTTTTTTTNNNTTTTTTTTTTTTTTTTTTTTTAAAGATATATAATTGAGCGGGGTGATGCTGAAAATTATGATATTTTAAACATATTTTTACAGACCTTGAAAGAATTTTTAAAACTGTCCTTCATTAAGATTCAAAGATGGTTTCTTTACAAAACCAACCTTCTAAGGGAGGGAGACATCTTATGAGTTATTCCCTTAAGGAACAGGGATA
Source organism: Picea abies (assembly GCA_900067695.1). Classification (NCBI taxonomy): domain Eukaryota; kingdom Viridiplantae; phylum Streptophyta; class Pinopsida; order Pinales; family Pinaceae; genus Picea; species Picea abies. The sequence goes on along the minus strand of CBVK0100894531.1, from coordinate 12,565 downwards.
TCATAAAAAGATAATGGATGATCATGATAGGCTTCTCTCAGAGATCGAAATCAGTTAACTTCTTTCAAGCAACAGTCTTTGCTCAACATAGCTATAAATTTTAGAAGTATATAATTGATGTTTAGACAAATTTTCAGCAGTCATTTCAGTGAAAGAATATTCTGTTTTCTTTGTCTGAACAGTTCAAAATGAAGGTATGTGTATTTCCAAAAACAAAAACTAATAAGCGCAAGGGGAAAAATCAAAACCAAAACAATAAAAGAAAAGAAAACAAAATAAAAATATTTACACACTATACACAGGGTTGTCATCAAGCGAAATATCTTTTCAGAGCCTGGCCATTCACCGGATAGGTGTCTGGCTGTCCCTATAGACTCTATAATCGAAAAGAGCTGGGACCCAATTTCTCAACAATTAAAAACGGTCCAAGCCATAAGTTCTGAAAATTTGTGTGTTCTCCCTTTCCCTCATGTGGTTTGTCCCATTTCAAGACAAGGTCACCTACTTCGAAGTTCCTATCAGAGGCAGAGTTGGAATCAAACCAACTTTTGACTACTAGTTGATGTTGATCTAACTTATGTTTAGCTTGGGCTCTTACCTCTTCTAGTTTCATTAAAGCGTTAATTTGGTTCTCCAAAGGGGGATAGTCTTCTTCTTGTATTTTCTGTGATAGCTGTAGTGACGGAAGAAGAATATGTGGTGGCAGAATTGCTTCTCTGCCATAGACGAGAAAGAAGTGGGAGTTACCTACAATAGTCTTTGGTGTTACTCTATCAACCCAGATTGCATTTAACAGTGCATTATGCCAGTTTTTGTGATTCTCAGATACCGTTCTCTTGATGATTTTAATCAGATTCTTATTTGTTGATTCTGCCAATCCATTACCCTGGGGTCAATAGCTGGCATAATACTTTAATTTAATTCCTTTTTCTAGAGCGAAATCGCTCATCTCAAGAGATGAAAAATAAGAAGCGTTATCGAATACTAAACAGTCAGGAATACCAAAACGAGTAATGATATTTGAATTTAAAAAGGCAATTACCTGACTGGTATTCACAGTTCTTAATGCGACAACTTTAGACCACCTGGTGAAGTAATCTGTGGCTGTTATGATACAATTATCCTGCTGTGAGGATGGTGGATTGATTGGACCTATAATATCAAGGCCCCACTGTTGAAAAGGGGAGTCTACTGAGACAAGCTGTAAAGAAAAGGATGGTTTTTGTATCCGCATGGATGCTTTTTGACAAATAATACACTTGCGACACAAGGTATGGGCATCTATAAAGAGTTTAGGCCAGTAATAACCAGCCCTCAAAACTTTATGGGCAGTGGTGTCACCACCAAAGTGCCCACCAGCTTCTCCTACGTGCAATTCTAGTAATACCTTTTCTGCTTCATCTTTCTCAAGATAGCGCATTAGTACTCCATCAAAATTTTGATGAAACAAAATACCATTAATCAACTGAAAGGAGGCAGATTTTAATCTTAATGCTCTTATTTTAATGGGATCTAGGTGACGGGGGGCTGACCCATGTTCAAGACAGAATTTTATATCGTCATACCAGGGACTGACAGAGTTTTGTGCACAGCAGATTGCATTTTGATTGTGTTGTCCTAGGTTTGACATATCATTTTCTTCCTGCTATCCTACTACCGAGTCAACGACTAACTTGCATATCCCTTGGCCTCTCACTATTTGAGATGGGGTGATTTCTATGTCATACTCCTGTAAGGAGGTAACCCAGTTCTCCCTCTTTTATCCTAATTCTTTCTGCACTGACAGATTTCTGACGGCTTGGTAAGGGACAATAATTTTCATCCTAGATCTCAAAAGATAAGATCGAAAGTGCTTGAATGCTTTGAAAATAGTGTAGGCTTGCTGATCTACCACTGGGTAATTAATTTCCTCACCTTTGAATGTAGAACTCATAAAGGAAATGGGTACTTCATTGTTTGCAGCGCTCTTTTGAGTTAGGACGACAGCGTAGGAGCAGTCTGAAGAAAATGTGTAAAGCGTGAAGTCTTGCGAAAAGTCGGGGTTCATGAGAGAAGGAGCGTCTATTATGGCCTTTTTTATCAAATTAAAAGCTTGATTTTCTAAGGGTCCCCAATGATATTGCGCGTCTTTCTTAATTAAATTCTGTAAAGGTCTCACCATCTCGCAGAAACTGGGGACGAATCTCTTGACAAAGTTTATTTGGCCTAAGAAAGACTGCATAGACTTTTTGGATGAGGGAGGGGGAAGTTTTGAGATGACTTGAGTCCTTTCAGGGTCGATAATCATCCATTTTCTTGACACAATGAATCCTAAGAGTTTACCTTGTTCTACTACGAAGATAGATTTTTTAGGATTTAAGGAAATGCAGTATTTACGACATTGTTGTAGAACGGCTCTTAAATGAGCTAGATGATCAGTTTTGTTTTTCGAAAATACAGTAACATCATCAAGGTAAACTATGAAAGATTGATTGATTAAGCCTCAGAAAGCGATGTCCATCGCTCTCTGGAAAGTGGCACCAACATTAATCAGTCCAAAGGGCATTTTCCTGTAAGCATAGGTGCCCCATGGAGTGTGGAAGGTAGTTTTAATTTGGTCTGGAGGAGACATTAGGACTTGGTTGTACCCTGAAAAACCATCCAATAAGGATAGTCTCTTAGAACCATATACCTGTTGAAGGATCTGTTCCATGGGTGGGACAGGGTAGTTGTCTTTATCAGATGCTCTATTAAGGTTTCGAAAATCGACGCATAGTCAGATTTCCCCACTTTTCTTTCGGACAGGGACAAGGTTAGAAACCCATTACGTGTGCCTAAATGGGAAAATTATCTTAGCATTTAGGAGTTTATTTAACTCTTTTTTGACGGTCAGTTCGAGCTTAGGGTGCATTTTTCTTAACTTTTGTTGAAAGGGTAAGGTTTGGGGTTTCATAGGAATGACGTGTTGTATGATGTTAGGGTTGAAAGTTTTAAGGTCATCATACATCTACGCAAAAACATCTTTAAATTCCTTAAAAAATTTAATAAATGTGGATTTTTCTTGTTCAGAACACCCCACCCCTAAATTAATGCACTGAGGATTGTCATTAGTTTCCAAGTTTACTTTTTCATATGATAAAGATGAACTATTGGTTTTATAGTTGACCGATTTTTTGAATTTATCTTGAAGATCGTAAAATTTTTCTAATCTAACTACGGATTTAGGGATCGAATTTGCCATGTCCGATGAAGATTCAAGAGACCTCAGATCTGGTATTACTGTGAAATCACACAAATAGTCGTCATGATTTTATTCGTCAATCACTGCGCCTTGGAAAGTTTCTTCCATATGCAGGAAGCTAATAATCTGTTGATCGTCGTCGAAGACTCTCCAATTCGTGATGTTGTCGGGAACGGATGGCCTGAACAATACTTCGACGGAGAATGCATTCAAAGATAAGCCTTCTGTAAGAAAGAGTTTGGAAACTACGTTAGCTAATAGATCAACTTCAGAATTATTCAATCTAGGAATAGAATTTATATTGAAAGAAGAAAACTTATTCATTAAATTCCATACCTCGGATTGGTATCTTTTAATATGTAGAGATAGACAGTGGATAGAATCTCTTACCTGTCTAACCATGATTTCGGAATCACCAAAGACAGTCAAATTTTGAATGTTCATATCTAAATCTTTTCTGAGGCCCTGCAGTAAAGCCTCACATTCCGCTGTGTTATTAGTACATTCAAATTCTAGCCTACATGCAATCAAGGTTTTGTTACCTACTGGATCAATAATAAAGTAGCCTGCACCTGCTCCTTCTTTGGACTTTGACCCATCAAAGTAAAGAGACCAAATTTGATTTTTATTGGGTGTATGAGACCATTGTGTAGAAGTTGTTGGCTGCACATATGCTACAATCTCAGATTACTGTTCTTGGTTGGTGATAGCTGAAGTCTCGGCCATGAAATTTCCAAAAAAGGTATCCATCCCTTGTATTTTGTGTGAATCAGCAGAAGGTGTAAATGGTTCACTAGGATCATTTAAATCTGTGACCGTGAACTTAAGGTAGCATTCATGATTTACCTTGATCTTGTTGGGATTGTCATTCTTGGGCAGCCACAGGTGAGACCAATCTATCGCGAAATAGCCGTGTAGCTGCTCCGACCAGTCTTTGCTTAGAAACAAACCATAAACTTCTGGAATATCCACAACAATAATATCAATCACTTGATGAATTTTGGGGTTAGATGATAATCTTATAAGCACATTCCTTAATTCGCCTATGACTTTAACACTAGTTCGATCAAGTTGGATGATTTTTAAAGTGGATGGTTCAACTTCAGCATTAATGTTCTAACACATAGACCATGGCATCACATTGGATGACGCTCTTGAATCTACCATACAATTGTGCATGTTCCTATTAAATATTTCGAAGGTTAACAAAAATGGAGGCACATTTCTGCGAGTACTAAGTGTGGAAGATTGTGGCTTTTTACTCGCAGTCTCTAAAGCTAATTTATCTACATTTGTTACATTATTTACAAGAAGGATTCCCTTCTCATGAGGATTAGAATTATTCTTAGCATAAGTCTTCTGAGGAACTTTGTTCTGAACAACCTTGTTACTTCTTGAGTTACCGTTTTTGCTATTCTCTGCGATATTCTGTAAAAAAATTTGTTGCAGAAATGAAAATTTTAATAATTCATAAATGGAAATGTTAGCCCTTAACTTTTTTAGATCTTCAACTAAATCATAATCTAAGTTGGGGTTTACATGACTCTGTTTAGTCTCAGTTGGTTTAGATTGCTTTGGGAGAAAATTCATAGTGTTTTCGAAAGAAGGTTTGTTTGTTGTCTTACTCCTAGTATTGTAGGGATGAACTGTCTCAAAGTTAGCTTGAAAAATGCTATCTGATAAGTGTCCAAAAATGTTTGGAGAAGATTCTTCTTCTTCAACTGTCTCTTGTTCAACTACCTCCTCAGGAATCTCAGGAGGCATTGATTTATCCTGGGCTTCTAGAATTGTTTGAAGGGCGAATTGCAGACTTTCTAGATTTAGGCCCTCAGTATTTGGATTAGGTCAGTTGGTGAGAAAAGGCTTCCTAAACGGGGGTTTGTAAGGCCCTTTGCTCGAAGAAGATTCTTTGGCCATTCTTTTAAAATATATAACTTGATTTGACAGTTTTTGAACGACTTTAGTTAGGTTTTCTAAATTAGATATTTCAGGTTGTGTTTTATTTTGAGTAGGTCTAAGGAGGATTTCGATCTTCTTTTTGGAAGATGAACTAGTCTCTGTTTCGTTGCTAGTAGTGTCTTTTAAACTAAGGATGTCTTTTTCAATCTGGCTGGCCTCTTCGAAGGCCTCTAACAACATGTCTTTCTTATATCATTTTACCCAAATGGATATACTTTGATGCAAGGCTTTAGTATAGTATGCTATGATAATATTCTCAGTAGGCATTGAATCCGTAGGGATTCGGTTCTTAAGTGTTAAGAATCTTTGGTTAAATTCTTTGATTTTCTCTTTGGGGTTCATTCTTAAACTAGAAAGCTCCATGACTAGAACTTCTGGGGACTTATCATCTCCGAACTTTTCAAGAAAGCAGTATTCGAACTTCTCCCAAGACACAATGGTATGGGGTTGCTGGGAAAAGTACCATGTAGAGGCATTGCTCTCGAAAGTGTAGGGGAACAACCTACAGACTACGTCTTCATTCTCGCCATTACGGAGTCTAATGGCTAACATAAACTTTTTAATGTGATCTTCGGTGATCTGTTTAGAGTCAGGGTCAAACTTGGGAAGCCACTTCTCTGGATGTTTGGGTAAGGGATGTTGAGGACCGGGTACGGCCACTGCATCCTGGTCGAGCTAAGGTCTGGCAGGATTGTTTTGGTTGGCCATTGGTGTAGGTGGTGTGGAAGGCTAAGAAGGGGAACTGCCTTCATCAGAAGAGTCTTCTCCAGAAGAAGAAGGAGATGATGGAGGTGGTGAGGGTGGTATTCCAGATCCTCCTGCAACAGGAGTGAGGATTGGATCTGTAGGGTTCAAAGTGAGGTTAGTGCCTCCAAGTTGTTCTCTGATATCAGAGAAATCTAATGGTTGGTCCAAAGGCTGATTTAGTTTCCTTAAATGGGTGAAGGCACTATGTCTTCTTAAGAGAGATTGGTGGACAATCTCTTGTACGTCACCACCTGTAGGATTTGGGGTTACTGGTTCAACTGTGATCCGTAGATCGTCGTTTGATGTGGTTGTTGTTTGGGGGAAGATGTTGTCGTTTGAATGACTTATTGTCACTATAGTCGAGCGGTTAGGTGGTGGAGGAGTCTTACGACCACCTCGTGCCATTAATAATTTTCAGGCCCTCTTTTTAGCGCCATTTGTTGACGGGCGAAAATGAACGTTCGTCAATTGGAGGAGTGGATCCGGTCTGGGGTTGTCTAAATAACCCAAGACGTTTGGGATGATCCACCCTAACAGGTTTAGCGGCTACGTTGGCCGATCTAAGCCCTAAGAAAATGAAATAAAAACTAAACTAAAGAAACTAATCTAAGTGGAAAAAAAACAACTACAACAAACTATATACAATTCTGAAATATATATATATATATATATATACAGTTTACTGTCTAATATTATAAAAAAATAATTCTACTTATTAAATGTCCAACTATTAATACAATTAAATCTCAATTATACATGTACAGTATTTACAGATTACATATTTTAAATTGATAACCTGTGAAAAAATCATTTGTGAACTGTCCTATGACAACAAAACTATTGTTTTTTTATTTTTTTTATTTTTATGAGAGAGGAATAAAAATTATAACTATCTAAGCTAAGCAATTAAAAATAATAATAATACTAACTGTAAGTTTGAACTATATATCTATCTAAACTACTGAGAATTCTCAAATTTATTAACTATTAAATAACAAATAACGAACTGATATGAAGTAACGCTTCCTATTTGTCCTGTGCACAGTAGTTTATTTAGCTATTTGATGGGAGGAAACTCGCACCAGATTCTCCACAAACTTCTTGTAAATAAGAAGTAGCATTTATCTTGAATATGAATAACAGAAAAAACAAGACATAAAGCGACAACAATTTTATAATTTACAAATCATCACAGTTAGATAAATCCCTATGCGAAGATTTGTACAGAACAGTTCATTTAACGAAGAAGATAAACCTTTATTCATTAAATTGAACAGAGTAATTGTTGTACTAAAACTAAGATACATCAGATATGGACAAAATTTAAGTCATAACGCATCAACCTGTAACAAGTCTTGATATCTAATGTTGTCAATAACTTGATCACAAATTAAAATGCACAAAACCTGAACAAAAGTATGATAAATTGAAAGCTAAAGCTGTTACAAAAGATCCACTTCCATTCGAGTCTGTATCATCATAAATCCATAGTCTTTTTTCTCCCAACAGTGATGGGTTCATTACAAAAATTAATGAGTATATAAAGGCCACAGGGTAAAACATCCCTGTGGGAATTATCCAAAGCTGTTTACCAAAAATCTGGGAACAATCTCCCAAATCTCTAATTCTAATTAAAATTAACAACCTAAAACAAAACTATATAACAAAAGCAGGTTCTAAACTACCACAACATGTCCAATTTCCCATTGAAATTTGTATATACCTGTAGATGGACAATAATAAACAAGTTTAGATAACGTTTTATTTGTAAAATTAACAAAAATCTAAATTTTATGACTAGCTATAGAATCTCACGATTCTGTAGCTGGTCATATTTACAAACATAATCATTTTAAATCAATCCAAATGATAACAAAAATACATTTGACCTATTAAACAAGCCTTTAATTACTAATTCAAAGAAAAAAAATTATTCGTGCTACAAGTAACCAAATCTTTTATGCCAATTTGAAACAAACAAAATCATGTTCAATTAACTGAATGGTAATAGGGATATATGTGATCTATCAAATAGCCTTTTTATTACCAATTTGAAACAGAAAGAATCGTTTTGACAATTCAAAACCAATGAAATCATTTTTTGAATCAATTTCAATTGAAATAGGCTATAAACAAATCTTTCGTACTCACTTAACACAAACACAATAGTTTATGTCAATTCAGAAATTTACAAAATCGCTGTCGAATCAAAACAAAACTAACATAATCGTTTTTTAATTCAAAACTAACAGAACTATATCAAACCAATCTTTGATACTAATCCAATGCCTACACAAACGACTATGATAATTCAAGACATGCAGCATCGTTTCTAAATCAAGCCAAACAGAAATGAATCGAACTAACTCAGGGTCGACACAATCATTATACTAATTCAAGAGCAATAAAATTGTATTAATCAAAACATAACTATATTCGATTTTAGCAAACAAATATTTTGTACATGATTCAAAACGAAATCATTCTTGGTAGTTCAAAAATAACAGAATCGTTTTGAATCTATTCAAACAAACATAACTAATTTGGAGCAAACACAATTGGCTAACCAAATCATTCAAAAATTTATGTTGAAATACATACTTGGGCTGTAGAAAAATGATCTGGTCAGGATAACTTTGAGTTGACAAAGGCAGTTGTTGGCTCAACATTTCTAAAGACGATAGAACCCGTGGTCTTTTTCTTCTTCTCATTGGCTTGTAGCCTGTTGTTTTCCTTTGACAACACAGTAACCCATTCCTCCAATGATTTAATTTTAGATTGCAACAGAGGAACATCCGTGTAGTAATGTTCAAGCCAATAATTACATTGAGTACATGGTGGTTGATCTGGCCGAGTCACAACATGTGAGGGTTCTTTCAAGTTACCAGGGGTTCCACTGTGAAACTTAATTCTCGAGAAGTTAGGATCATCCTTGAGGCATGGAGGTAGGTTGGGAACGTAGTCATAGGGTTCCACAGAATAGAGGCCATGAGAGTAAGGGTATTCCTTGGCCAAGAAGCGTTCAATCTCAGAGTCTGAATCCTCGCTGAAAACAATAGGCTTCTGGTCCATGTTTTGTTTGGGTTCGTTTCGAGCACATCTAGATATCCATCATGCATTCTTCTTTCCCTTACTATTGACACCAATATCACCTTTTCCTTTCTTCATTATAGGCCTCTTAAAGGTCTTAGTATTGTCTTTAGCACACGGGTTGGCCATGGTATCGGGTAGGTTAATGTTGGGGTAGTTCGAGGGTTTAACAGGGGGTAGAAGGGTAGGAGGTGGCAGGGCAAGCCCAACCAGGGTTTCAGTGACCACAACCTTGTCCACTTGGACACACTTGGGAGTGGCTAGGCCATTCCTTAATAGGAAGGCTTGCCAATAGTCACCACTAAGCTTCAAATGATGGACAATAATGATTTTGATCAAGAAGTGATGGAAAAGGCTACTATCAGCCTTCTCATGCTTAAATAGTTTGGACATTTTATACAAGCTGCGTAGGAGGTAGTGAGGCATATTTAGAGGGTAGTCTATAAAATTCACAAGCAACTGAAGATGGTAAAGAAATACTAAACCATAATGACCTTCGCAAGTCGCGAATTGCTTAACAATTGCTAATAGATCATGCCACCTGGTCTTAAGGGCAGTGACAAGCATACCTCTATCACAACTAACAATCTTCCTCGATGTGAATAGGAGTGGCCATGGCACCTCGTCCACTTTCAAATTCTTAAACCACCTCTACCCTTTAGCTGGCAAGCCTATAGCTGAGCTAAGGAATTCTTCATTTAGCTCAAGTTGGATATCCGCAACCTTAGCCTTGCATCCATCGAACATGAGGGTGAACTGTTGGGCGACCGTAAGGTTGAAACCCTCAAATTTTTGGATAAAAACTAGCCAACCACTATTCTCCAGGTCTTCATGAGCATTGTCAAATAGCAGGAGCGTTTGGATGCCATTAGGTTCTGTGCGCACCACATGTTCCATAGGAGAGAGCACACAGTGAACAGGGTAAACAGACTGGGGTTTGGATAGGGTATATGCAGGACCGCAAACTCATAGATTTCCCCAAAAGAACAGAGGTAACCCGAGATACAAGGCAGGCATTAATGCCTAAGTGTGCGAGGGTGGTGGAACGAAACAATCCCATGCAAAACATTCCTATCGGAATGTACAATCGACGATGCTATGGTGATTCAAATCACTAGTGGTGTGTGTTAAAAGCAATGCGAATCAAAAAACTATTGAAAACTATGATAAGTAGACCTGAATATTTGCACAACAATAGTGTTTGCATGATTTAAAAACAAAACAATATTTCGAATTTATCACCAAAGATTTGACCATAAAAATTATGTGTTGTAAGAAACCATTGGACTAAGGGTGTAATCACAATTTTAATGCTTTGTTATGAAACCATTTCACCAAAGAATTTGACCAAAGACAATAGAACATCAAACCACCATTGTATCAAGGACTCAATCACAATCACTAGAATACCATTGCATCACAAACTTATAAAATGAAGTCATATTAAAAAATGCAAAGTGAGTAAAGATTTGGTGTCTTTCCAACTGTGTGACCATTATTGAATTAGAAGTGAAATGAACACATAGACAAGAGTAACCATAATAATATAGTGACGATTTTAGTGCCATCAACATGACTTCGAATTCAATCTTTTCACGCTTGCAGTCGTGAAAATGAGAACAAAAGGCAGTTGTGCAAATGCGCAAGATAATAGTGTTTTTTTATTCAAAAGATTGCGATGAGAATAAAGGGTTCCAAAACACTTGTGTAGGCAGCTTATAAAGATAGGATAAAAATGCGAAATGGTTGCCAACAAGACCTTGACAGGTTGTTTGAGTTTTTAGATCCTAGACGAGAAGAAGAAGGAATGGTTCATTGTTTCCCTCCTACCACACATTAGAGTTCCTCTGATGTAATAGAAGGTTGCTTCACAGGACGAGCCATTGGAGATCGCCATGAAGCTAGAATCAGCCCCTATGGGAGAATCTAGCTCAGGTATGAGTCAAATTTTGAGTCAACTAACTAGCTTATCTCTGCAGGTCGAAGATATGGAGGAAGCCAAGGAAAAATATAAAAAAAGAAGACATTTGGTGTATCATATGAAAATCAAAAGGCCATGATAAGGAGCATTGTCCCCTATTTCATGAGTACTTGGCTTCTGGAGCTCTTATCCCTTTGAAGTAGGTTACTCTACCCTGGTGCGAGGTATGTAGAAATAGACATTGCCATGGTGAAAGCTATTACATGCAAAAATATGTCGAGACACCTACCAACCTTTATTGCATATATTGTAAATATGTGGGGCATGATGAGAACGATTGTAGGGCTTATGACCTCTTGCATGAAATATCAAGGGATAAATATAGGATTCAAGGAGAAGTATAGCAGGAGGGAAACACTACATAGTTTAACTCTACAGGGAGAGTAAACTTCAACCCTCATGGTGGATTCAGAGAAAGAGGATGAGGAGGAGGCATGGGTCGAGGTCGAGGTCAGATCATTTTTTATAACTGTGCATAGCTAGGACACTTGGCAAGGGACTATCAGAACCCTTGTACCACTTGCATCTACTACAACTCATTTGAACATGTTATTGAATATTTTCCAACATTGTTAGCAAAACTCCAGGAGAGATCAGGAGGAAACTAGCAAGTACAATTAATCTCAGTAGAACCTCAAGGAGAGTATCCTAGAGTCATTTTTATCACTAGAGGAGGCATTTTTACAGGAGACGACAGAGTGACCCCAGAGAAAACCATAGAAGAATCAAGGTTCAAAAGAGCTACAAATAAGACACGAGTGTTTGATCCAAGGAAAGAAAAGAAGACATTTGAAGAGGCAAGAAGAGAATTTGCAAGAGACTAGGCTTCTTCATCAAAGACACGACCTTAAGTGAGAGAATGTGGAAGGCCTCTAGAATTTTATCAGTCTGCATCACCTGGAAAAGGAAAAGAGGTAAGCAAGTGTTACACATCAAAATTACTCACTTTGATAGTGTCACAAGTGTCGTCATTACAAAGGTTGCAAGTGTCGCATTTTGCTCACAAGGTCGCAAGTGTTGTATGTTGCTCACAAGTGTCGTAAAAACATCAAGCAAAGCATACTGCCATGATGCCTATGTTGTGCCTATAATGACATGAGAAAGACAGTTGAAAAACCTCAAACATCTGATTTGGAAGAGGAGAAATGAGTCAACAGGCTTGCAAACCTTTTGCCATCTGAAAGCAACTCAAAAACTGAGTTTTTGGAGAGGAGCGCTCCCCCTTACACTATCTCGGAGCGTCGGCGCTCCTCATACACTATCAGGGAGTGTTATAACGCTCCTTGGCCCTTTTGAGGGAGCGCTATAGATTTTGAGAGCACTGGTGCCCCCTAAAGCTTATTAGGGAGCACTACAACGCTCTGATGGCCCTTTTAAGGGAGCGCTACCTATTCTGGGAAGTTGTTAAGCTGTTGAGATGAATGGGGGAAGCATCTTTTCATTCTTGGAAGGCAGTTGAGCTCGAATCCCTAGTCCAACCATGATATTAGGGTAGATCCTCAACTGAAGGAGGCAAATCCTCAACCTCCCCAAGGATATCTCAAGATTGTTGAGCCTCTCCAAGGCTA
>CBVK0100894529.1:0-11218 GCA_900067695.1 Picea abies | reverse complement strand
TGGACATTGTGGTCCGTTACTATCCTTTAACTCCCTATGTGTGAGTTAATATAGAAAGAGCATGAAACTATCCTAGATTGAACATGTGGGCATGTGTGGGCCCGTGTAGTGGTAAACCCGCGCTTTTGTGTTCGAACCCGCGCTTTTGTGTTCGTGATTGAAAAAAGAAATTCCGAACAAATTTCCTTCGATTCTCCTGTGAATCGGCTGTCCCGTAGGTCGGCGGAGGCCTGCAGGTTAATAAACAACGGAAAGGAAAGCGAATTGAACCCGATTGAGAGAGGATTTTATACCTTTGGCATCCCCAGTGGAGTCGCCAATCTGTTCTCGGTCAATCTGTCAGCAGATGAGCAAAATAGAGACCGCTCTGCATGCCTTGCAGGGTTCACCAAGGCAGAACATCTATAGCAGCAAGAGTGTTAATATAAAGCAGAAAAACAAAACAGAAAACAATCTAATCTAACAGCTGTGAAGCAAATAACAATTCGGAAATAAACAGAAATATCAAACATGAGACAAGGAAGTCCACAATGGTTCCAGGCTTGATCTATTAGGGGAAACCAAAGTACACGCTGAGGGCAGAGATAAGGATTCCCTCTCCCTCCAACGGAAGGTCCTTTGAATCTCTCAAGATTGTGCTTTCCTTACAAAACGAGTAGAACTGAAATAAACGGTGAAAGAACTCTGAATTAGGCCGCAGACTGATGGCTTGTCAAAAGGGATTGAGCTCTGAATCTGGACAGCATAACATTGCATGGAATTCTCTGTTGAAACAACGAGCCTTCACTGCTATTTATAACATTTTCGAGGCGGTCACGTAACTAGCTTCCGGTGTAAACACGGTGTTGTTTAGGTTTCACTTAAGCCATTAATTCGCCGCATTTGCAGAACTGATCCTGATCTGGATGTCAAATCATCTCGGTGGAAGGTCCATTGGCGATTGGGAGGCCGACTTAAGCATTTAATGCACCGTATTAGCAGATGCACAGCTTTTGCTGTGGACAGTCGCGCATCGGGCGCTTAAGCACGCAAAACACGTTCTTATCCCGCGCATACCCGCGCACCTCACTGATGTGAAGTGTCTTTCAATTTTTGCATAGTTTTTGACTCTTCTGGAATGCTGTAAACTTCATTCTGTGCCATGAATGAATTCATTGTTGTGTTGATGATGCGGAGTTCTTGTCGCCCTGTGTGTAGACGAAATTTCAGTGATAACAGTTCTTACCCAAGGTGACTGTGGAGGGGAAAGTCTTCACGGTACCTGGAATTGACGTTGATCAAACTCACTCGGGCTCCTTGGAGGGTATACCCACGATTATGTGTGGGATCTTGCACCAGGGCGTAAGTCTGTTAAGTAGGTCGTCAACGTAACTTTTCCACCTTAGCCCCGCCCCTTCTCGTCTCGTTGTTGCGACGTTGGATTTCATCACCAACTAGTGGCTTCGAAATTAGAAGGTATTGTTTGCTTGGTGATTGCTTCCTAGATTTTGTTTACTAGTGTGTGTTGTTTTGTTTCTCGAAGTTGACCATAGGATTTTCTTCGTGGAGCTTGTCACTTGTTTACAATTTCTCCCCCACGACGTTCATGTAGGATGCAAGTTTTATCCCCAGAACATCCGGACACTTCACAACCCTTGCTTACAATGACACCTGAGGGTACCCCTGAAGGTTCCCCTCATCAGACTGAAGTCCCGGTGGTTACTCCACCGCACGAGGGAACAAGTGACGTTCTTGTTGTCACCACACCACCTCCACAGGTAGAACGAACTGACTCTCTAGAATATTTTCGAATTACCAATACTAGAGAGGACTATCGCATTCGCCGTGGTGAACGACCTGTTGTGCGATTAAATCCTTCTGACGAAACCGTTGTTACATCTTCTGAATCAACCGTTGGGCCTTCTTCTGGTGTAGTAGGCCAAGACCCTTTTTGGTCGGGTGATTTCTGACGAGTCCTTTTCGGTACAAAGTCACCCCCTGTCTACGAAATTAACCCTCCCGCGTCTCCTGAGACATAAATTGCACCTGAGACTACTACTTATCGCTTTGTTCTCCCTCTCGAGATGGCCCATCTCACGAATACTACGAGTGTCTAAACCAAAATTCCTGCAACTACTCTTGCTCCGATTAATACCCAACAAATTCCTGATGTCATCCCAACATTACCACCCGGTTACCATGCGTTGAATGCTTTGTTGAATGGTTCCAATCCAACACCTCCGCAAACCCCAGCCGGTTCTCCAGGTGGTCCTCATTTTCCTGGGCATTCTATTCCCGGTTTTATCCCGACACTCCCTCCGTTTCCTTCTGGAAATCTGAATCCTAGTGGCACTATCCCGACTGTTGCACCAAACCCACAGATTCTTGTTGGTGGACAGGGTGGTACGGTTCCTTTTCCTTTTCCTTTTCCAGGACACAACACAGTTACTACACAACCTACGGTTGGCACACAAATTCCGGGTGGAACTGTACCTACAGTAGGGGGACCAACCTCCCCTTTTGGACAAAATATACCTCTTGAGTTGGCCCAGTATTGGAATCAGATTTTACAAAACTTTCCTCAAAATCTTGGGTGGCAGACAAATGTCCCTCCTGTAGGCCAACCATATCTGGGTGTAACTAATCCTATGTGGGGTTCGGGTCAAACTACTCAACCTCAGGTCCCTACTCAAACTCAAGGTTATAATCCTTGGGGCTACTACCCTATCCGTCCACCACCGAATCAACCAAGCTCTTCCCTTTACAGACAGTCTGCTTATGGTCCTACTGGTCTGCCGATGGGGCTTCCACCCCAAAGTCACCAGTACCCGCAAGTAAACCGACAGTTGCCTTTTCTTGCTACCTTGGATTTGCCAGATTTGTCTAGGATTCTAAATGATCTTATTCGTCACTCTCCCCAATGGCCTGCTATTCCTGCTAAGCTCCCATCAGATATTCCGAAATTCGATGGAAAGGCGAGAGAGGACCCAAATAATCATGTCATGACTTTTCATTTATGGTGTTCATCCAACTCATTGATGGATGACTCCATTCGTTTGCGTCTTTTTCAACGAACCCTTACCGGTTCGGCTGCAAAGTGGTATATTGAACTGCCACGAGGTTTCGTTTCTGATTTCAACACTTTAGCTATGGATTTTCTCACACATTACCAGTTACCGATCCGTTACGATATTGGGACTGAGATCTTGACTTCTTTCAAACAAACGAAAGGTACTCACATCTTGGATCATATACATGAGTGGAGACGGAGACGTCGTCTCATCAAACTTGAACTCCCTGATCAGTTACTGGCAGAATGGTTTATGAAATCTTTCGTGAACGAAATTGGTAAGACATCGCTATGGGTGGTGTTGTTACAGAGGAGCAGGCTATAAGTCACGCTCAGTATCTTGATCTCGTTTATTCACAAACGGGAACACTTTACACCTTACTACCTGATTTACCTCGTCCTAGTACTTCCAGCACTTCTACTGCTCCAACTGCCTCACATGCAGCTGATGGTGTGATTGGTACCACTCATACCCACTCACATTCCCTTTCAAATACAACCCCAAAATCCAATTCTTCTAATGTTCAAAGTGCTCTGTCTCCTGCTCCTCCCATCGGTAAAACCTCTGAAGTGAACGCTGTTCAAACTACGTCGATCGGTAAGAACAAATATAAGAAAGGGAGAGGCAAGAATAAGGAGAGTAAAAATAATAATCAGAATGAGAAAACCAAAACCCCTCCTATTGAAGACCGGGATAAGTGCAAACCACGCTACCCTTGCCTTATCTGTGGTGATGATCACTACATGAAGGATTGTTCGAGACGTGCCGAGGTTAACAAGTTCCTTCAAGGAATGCTGAAACCCTCTACGCCGACAGTCTTGTCTCAACCCTTCCCGTCTCAACAACAAGCTTCATTGGTCATCCACGACCAACCCTCTACTTCTACAACATCTTATGTTTTTATGTGCACCGGTGATTCCAAGAAAGACAACGTTGCACTTACCACTAGAGATAAAGACTATAATCCTTCAAAGGAGAAGGTTGACGATTTACCTCCTGATCTGGTATAGCCCTCTCCACCAAATCCACCCACAAACGATCCTCTTCATCTCGAACGACCGAGCCTCGATACAGTTATATGACCACCCCCGAAAGGTGTCGTTAAGAAATCGGCATTAAATCCTCATGCTTGTGTAGCCCAGAACTATAGCATTGTAGAAGATCTGGCCCAAGCACCTTCAGCGATGTCTACCCTTGAAGTCCTTCAGTCCTGTCTTGCACAGCGAAGGGCTTTCTTGAAATCTATAGGTGGAATTGATCCCATGGATACGAACTTGATAGTCTTTGACTTGGAAGACCATATTCCAAGGTTACCCCCACAGCTTGCGTTTCAAATACAAGTTGTTGTCGCTGACAAGAGAATTTGTCGGACTGTTATCGATGAGGGTGCCTCTACGTGTGTAATGTATTTTACTTGTTGGAAAGCCATTGGCTCTCCTCCTTTAAACGAATCACAAAATACTTTGAGAGCCTTCAATGGCTCTAGTTTTAATCCTTATGATGTTCTTCCGTCGTTGCCCGTGACTCTCGAGGGTAAGACTATCCAGGTTGAAGTGGAAGTTTTCGATGCTCCCCTAGATTATAATCTTCTACTTGGTCGTAGCTGGGTCGATTCTATGCATGTTGTTGTGTCAACTCTTTTCCGTGTCGTACGATTTCCTCACCAAGGAAAAGTGGTTACGGTTGATCAACTTGCCTTCTTTAATGTCGATACTAGCACTGGCAACATGTCGTTCATAGCTAAAATCCCACCGGGTTACGAGAATGTTGGAGTCGATCTTTTAAAAGACTCTTCATTAATGGGTACTTTCCCCATACCACCACCACCCGATATTCCACACCCGTCTGTTGCTTCTATTAATATGATCTCTATTGTACCTCATGACCTTCATGTGTCTGCTGACCCTTGGATAGTCCCTGATCCTAGAGATCATGTTCGTTTCAACGACGTCATGCCGTTAAGTCGGGTTGAGTCCGCTTATCAAGCTATTCAATCGGCAACCCTTACTACTTCTTCTTTTGATGAGTTGTCTCCCGATCCTTTCCATGTCATCTTCCCCACTGATGAGATGATCATGTCCGTAATGGAGGACACCCCTTGGGATGATGGGCATCATCGTTCCATACTGTTTCTCGAACAATACACTCTTGAGAATTATCAATGGATTTTGACTCCATCGACCGTTGTTGTTATATCCACAGTTCCCCAATATACACGTGATGTGTTCGTAGAAGGGAACCTCAGTAACATTTCTCCCATGGTACCCATAAATATTTCAGTTAAACCTGGGATAGTCGAGAATGTTCATATTGGAGCTTCGTGTTCTCCCGAAGAAATTGTCACTTATACTTCCTTGTTTAAAGAATTTCGTGATATCTTTTCCTGGAGTTACGAAGAGATGCCGGGTATTGATCCTGCTATTGTTGTCCATGAAATTAAGACATACCCCGGAGCTAAACCAGTCCGGTAGCGCCTTCTCCCTATCCATCCACATAAAGTGGCAGCCATTAAACTCGAAGTTGAAAAACTTCTTAAAGCCGGTTTTATTTATCCCGTGGCATTGACATAATGGGTTTCAAACCCCGTACCGATTGATAAGAAAGGTGGTAGTATACGCGTTTGTGTTGATTATCGAGATATTAACAAAGCTTGTCTGAAGGAAAATTTTCCAACCCCTTTCATTGACCAGATCGTCGATGACTGTGCCGGCAGTGAAATATTTTCCCTCATGGATGGATTTTCCGGCTATAATCAAATTAATATCGCTCTTGAGGACCAACATAAAACGACTTTTATTTGTCCTTGGGGTATTTTCGCCTATAGAAAACTCCCCTTCGGTTTAAAGAACGCAGGTGCAACATTCCAACGTGCTATGTCTTACGCATTTCACGATATCAAGCATATCGTTCAACCTTATTTGGACGATTTTCCGGCTCATTCTTTACGTCGAGTCAATCACCCTAATCATCTCCGAGCAATTTTTGTTCGTTGTCGATTCTATCGCATTCGCCTGAATCCTCATAAATGTGTCTTTTGCGTAGAATTCGACCATCTCCTTGGTTTCATTGTTTCACGTCATGGGATCCGGGTAGATCCTATTAAGGTCGAGGCGATTCTTAATCTCCCTCCTCCTTCTTCTTTGCGCCAGTTACAAAGTTTGCAGGGGAAAGAAAACTTTCTTCTTCGCTTCATCTCGAATTATGCTGAGATTACTCGGGGTTTTACACGTCTTCTAAAGAAAGGTTCAGAGGTTGTCTGGGATAAGGTTGCTAACAATGCTTTTGAATCTTTAAAGTTGTCCCTCACAAAAGCTCCTCTTCTTTTCCCTCCTGATTATAGTCGGGATTACTTTATTTATCTAGCTGCGTCCGAGTATACTATCGGCATGGTTCTCATTCAAGAGGATGATGCCCACGATGAACATGTTATATATTGCTTGAGTCAAAGTCTCACTTCCACTGAAATCAAGTACCAACATGTTGTAAATTTGGCCTTGGCTGTTGTTCAAGTGGTTCAACGTTTCTGTCATTACATTCTCTCCAGGAAAACTACAATGATTTCACATTGTAACCCCATGCAACATATATTGACACGTCAATTTCTGGGGGGAAAGTACTCCAAGTGGATTGTCATTCTCCAGGAGTTCGATTTGGAATTCGATCGCGCCACATCGAAGAAATCCTTAGTTTTCGCTGAGTTAATTTGTGATTTTCCCCACACTGCCACGGAAAAAGTAGCAGTTGATTTGTTACCTGACGAATCACTTTTTCTTATCAGTACTGATGATATTTGGTACAGAGATATCATTATATATCTCCAAACTCAAACTTTCCAGGATGCTTTGTCTAGCACCGAACACCGTCGTATCCTTTATCAAGCACATCAATATATTATCCTTGGCGATACGCTTTACCATCGAGGTATTGACTCTGTCTTCTGGCGTTGTTTGACTTTTGACGAAGCTGAGAAAGCTTTGAATGACTCCCATTCTGGAGCATGTGGTGGTCATATGTCTGGGTATGCTACTGCCCAGAAAATCTTACGTGCAGGATATTTTTGGCCCTCATTGTTCAATGACTACGTTACCGTTGTTCAGAAGTGTCATGCCTGCCAGACCTACAATCAGAAGATTCAGTCACATCCTACTCCCCTTCACCCTGTGGTCTCAGTAGGTCCTTTTGCTAAATGGGGCATTGATTTCATGACATGTCACCCTCACTCGACCGGGGGGCATGGTTATATTATTGTCGTTGTTGATTATTTTACTAAGTGGGCCGAGGTGATACCAACATTCGATAATACTGGAAAGACTGCAGCGTTATTTCTTTTCAGCCATGTCATCACTTGTTTTGGTGTTCCTCAGGCTATCGTTACCGATCACGGTAGTCATTTTAGAAATTATATGATGTCTGAACTCACGAAAAAGTTGGGCCTTCGTCATGATAGCTCAACACCCTATTATCCGCAAGCTAATGGCCAGGTCGAAGCAATCAATAAGGTTCTCATAACTATGATTCGACGGATGATAGGAATTCATAAAACCAGCTGGCACACGATGTTTTTTTCAGCATTGTGGGCGTATCGAACATCTGTTAAATCTGCTACAGGATTTACACCCTTTCGACTAGTTTATGGCATGGAAGCCATTCTGCCAATAGAATGTGAAATACCGTCTCTAAAATTAGTTGTAGAACTCTTACCCAATACTTCTGCTGAAGAGGAATGTCTGTTGTATCTGATGCGATTAGATGAGACTCGTCGTGACGCTACTCTTGTAATAGAAGCCCAGAAGAAATGCGTTAAGGCACAGTATGACAAGCATGTCAAGCCTCGTGTCTTCTCTGAAGGAGATCTCGTTCTTTTATATGAACAAGATAAAGATGTCTTAGGAGTTGGGAAATTCGAACCAATGTGGCGTGGGCCTTACATTGTTAGCAAAGTTTTGGAAAAAGGAGCGTATGAGCTGGTGGATTATGATGGTGTACCTTTGAGTGAACCCAGGAATGGGTTGTACTTAAAGAAGTACTATGCATAAGTCATTTGTGCACGAGTACTTGTATTTTATGTATCATACTGTGTGTGTTACTTTAGTTTGTTTTTGACGTTATCTGGTCTCTGCTCTTACGTGACGTTGTGTTTGATTGCCAGATGTCAGAGTATTCTCTACCTTATATTGGCTTCGTTGCTGGTGCTAGCCGTAGTACTCGAAACCTAGCTTCCGCTGCATGGGAAATCTATGCCCCAACAAATGAGCTTATATCTTTACGAGGTGTATGTCTTGGCCGAGCAACCAACAACATTGTAGAGTATAGCGTCGTTATTGAGTTATTGGTTGATGCTATCTCTCTCGGGATTCGTCACTTGGTTGTGCGACTTGACTCACAGCTAGTAGTGCTACAGCTAAGTAATGTCTACTCTATTCGAAGTCCTACTTTATTAAGGGTATATTTGCGGATTCACCTCTTGGAACGACATTTTGATCATATTGAATATCAACATATTCCTAGATGTCTTAATACATTAACAAATGCTTTAGCTAATTAAGTATTAGACAGGCATTTAAATCATTTATAAATCAAACACATTAAAATGTACACAATGTAGAGTAAACCGGTAGAAGCCGTGTATATATATATAACGATCAAAAGAGTTTGTTTTTTACAAAATGTTTGTTCGAAGACCAAAATATCAAAAATTGAAGTTCCTGAATTCTACATAATGACATCACGGATGATGTTCACGATAACACACTAATGTCCTAGCAACTCTGCGAAGCAGTCAACCCATAGATGCAGAAACCCCCATAGTGTGACGCTGATCGTGTCGAGGAATCTCTTCTAGAGTCATATCTGGAACGTCTGCCATCAGACCCTCTAAATTCTGCTCCACTGTCAGATAATCCTCGACATACTGTGGAACTGCTACGGCTGCCTCTCCTCGTAGATGGATAGGAGAACTGCCAGCAGGTTGATATGGTCCAACGTCTGTGTTATCAACAAGTATTTGGTGTTAGTCTTCGGGTAAATCTATAAAAACAAAAACATTTAAATATTTTTAAAATTCAAAAACATTTAAAAACAAAAATTTGTGTACTCCTTACCGAGGTCTCCCCACTGAGCATCTTTAGGAAGTGATAGATCCGGATCTCCTCGGAAATCCATCTCGGCATAGGCATATTCGTCCACCATCAGCATCTGGTTCTGTAACCAGTCGAAGAAAACATCGTCATATCTGATGATAGGTCCTGCCACATGTCGGGCCATGAGCCGACACCACCGCAACATCCTTGGATCCCTAGGACCCGGAAGTTGCCACTCATCCTGAAGACGAAGCACAGGGACCCTCTCTAGAAAGAAGGACACTAATAAAGAACCATATCCAAACTGTTTCAGACCTCCTCGTCTTCACTTAGTCAACTGTTTCTTGATATTGCGTAATACTGCGTCAGCCCAGTTAAATACCCGGGGCTCAGTACACTCGATGGCGTACTGGAAATAGCTCTGCAGAGCCATATGTGGAGCCACACTTCCTGCCATCCAAGCAATGGTGAAGAGAATCGTGCAGAGAGTCAAATCAGTGACTCCCCAAATTGACACTTTTCTTTTTTGTCTTTCGGCCTCAGGTACGCAGTACTGGTTCCAATATTCGCTCATTTTCAACCCGCCTGTTCTGCTGCCAGACAAACTGAGATAGGATCCACGTCTGGATAATCTGGTCAAGAAATAGATATCCTCGATATCGATAGTCAATGTATGAGCTCCCATGATGAAAACTTGTTGGTCTGGATCCCACATTCAGACTAAGTACTATAGTAATCGAACTTGGGATCTCATGCCCGGGATGCGGAAGTATTTTAAGAGACCACAGTCTCTTAGTGCAGCTATGGTTGGAGGGTGATTTTCCGCATTGGCATTATCCTCATCATGATCTCATTCCCGCCACTCTAGTACCATGGTTGCAACTATTAACCTGCATAAGGAACATATAAACATGGTTAGTGATCTTATTCATGAGAAAAATTATTGAAATTGGTTAAACGTTGCATAAATTTTTGCATTCTGCACTGTTCACAGGTGAACTATTATGTGCAGTGTGAACTTCTCGCAGGCTGCTTAAGGCCCACCTGCGAGAAGGGGTCATTCTCGCAGGCCCCGTATGGGCCACCTGCGAGAATGCTTCCACGCGCATAGGGTTCAAAAAACTAGTTCAAAACTGAACTTTTTACCAATGAAATTGAATTTTTAAACCATGAAAAGATAAGGGATGAGGAACTTACCAAAATATTGCTGACGGCACGTCAAATGGTCTCTCGTAGCTCCTGGAATTCGACACCGAAGGTAGAGGGTAAAATGAGGTTTTTTTGGCACTCAATGGTAAAATGTGAAAATGATATGGTAAATTTTGTTATTTGTTCATTTTATTACTTGTTACTATATCAAATGTGGGTTTTTTATGATTATTTATTATTTAACCCTAATCACTAATGTGGAAAAGAGTGAAAATGACTTGCAGGTGAGAAGTATGGATGGTTATGGACATAATTTTTCCTTGATGTGGTGTGATTTTGGTTTTTTGTTATGGTTTTTACCTAAAACCTCGAGCACCTTTTGTCCGTTCTTGCACTTGTGAAAAACATAAGAACATGACCGAGCGTTGTTTTATCACTTTTTCAGGCTCACTGTGGTTATACGAAAAAGGAACCCCCCTAGAGTTTTCTTTAAGCTCTTTTCAGACTCTCTAAATAAGAAAAGATTGTCGAGCGACCTTGCTATTTTCACCCTCGCTAAAGTATTTGAAGTATGCGTCTTTCGAGTGATAGTTTAACCCTTTTTTAGTCTCTTCGGACTATTGTACGAAAAAGGAACTGAGAGAGTTCTCTTTTAAAGTGTTTTTCCAAACTCTATAATCTTGAAAAACCTTCGAGTTTACTATCTCTTGACTCGTTAAACAAACATTGACAGACCCGTAATGGGACCGAACCACTCCTTCCTAGGGTTCGTTAAAAATACTCCGAGGGACTCATCCGAAGGATGAGCTTATATGTTAAGTACCTATACCAGATCTGAAAATATACTTCAAAAATAACCAAGAATAAACCATAAACCATTCACCATAACAATGAACACAAGAAATATCCAAAACCCTTAAGGTAGGGTAACACCATATA